>BMAO01028250.1:0-13577 GCA_019973975.1 Trichonephila clavata | reverse complement strand
ATTTTTTGGATATTTGGCAGGGGAGACGTCATGAACAGGGAAAAAAATTTTAACTCCTATTCCAACCAAACTCAATTTTCTTATGTAAATCGACGCTGATCACGAATACATGTAGCTCTTTTCAAAATTTCAATTAGATCAAAAGTTATTGCAATAAAAATTTTCACATTTTTTGGATATTTGGCAGGGGAGACGTCATGAACAGGGAAAAAATTTCTAACTCCTATTCCAACCAAACTCAATTTTCTTATGTAAAGTCCGACGCTGATCGCGAATACATGTAGCGCTTTTCAAAATTTCAATTAGATCAAAAGTTATTGCAATAAAAATTTCACATTTTTTGGATATTTGGCAGGGGAGACGTCATGAACAGGGAAAAAATTTCTAACTCCTATTCCAACCAAACTCATTTTCTTATGTAAAGTCCGACGCTGATCACGAATACATGTAGCGCTTTTCAAAATTTCAATTAGATCAAAAGTTATTGCAATAAAAATTTTCACATTTTTTGGATATTTGGCAGGGGAGACGTCATGAACAGGGAAAAAATTTCTAACTCCTATTCCAACCAAACTCAATTTTCTTATGTAAAGTCCGACGCTGATCGCGAATACATGTAGCGCTTTTCAAAATTTCAATTAGATCAAAAGTTATTGCAATAAAAATTTTCACATTTTTTGGATATTTGGCAGGGGAGACGTCATGAACAGGGAAAAAATTTCTAACTCCTATTCCAACCAAACTCATTTTCTTATGTAAAGTCCGACGCTGATCGCGAATACATGTAGCGCTTTTCAAAATTTCAATTAGATCAAAAGTTATTGCAATAAAAATTTTCACATTTTTGGATATTTGGCAGGGGAGACGTCATGAACAGGGAAAAATTTCTAACTCCTATTCCAACCAAACTCATTTTCTTATGTAAATCCGACGCTGATCACGAATACATGTAGCTCAAAATTTCAATTAGATCAAAAGTTATTGCAATAAAAATTTCACATTTTTTGGATATTTGGCAGGGGAGACGTCATGAACAGGGAAAAATTTCTAACTCCTATTCCAACCAAACTCAATTTTCTTATGTAAAGTCCGACGCTGATCACGAATACATGTAGCTCTTTTCAAAATTTCAATTAGATCAAAAGTTATTGCAATAAAAATTTTCACATTTTTGGATATTTGGCAGGGGAGACGTCATGAACACGGAAAAATTTCTAACTCCTATTCCAACCAAACTCAATTTTCTTATGTAAAGTCCGACGCTGATCACGAATACATGTAGCTCTTTTCAAAATTTCAATTAGATCAAAAGTTATTGCAATAAAAATTTTCACATTTTTTGGATATTTGGCAGGGGAGACGTCATGAACAGGGAAAAAATTTCTAACTCCTATTCCAACCAAACTCAATTTTCTTATGTAAATCCGACGCTGATCACGAATACATGTAGCTCTTTTCAAAATTTCAATTAGATCAAAAGTTATTGCAATAAAAATTTTCACATTTTTTGGATATTTGGCAGGGGAGACGTCATGAACAGGGAAAAATTTCTAACTCCTATTCCAACCAAACTCCATTTTCTGATGTAAAGTCCGACGCTGATCGCGAATACATGTAGCGCTTTTCAAAATTTCAATTAGATCAAAAGTTATTGCAATAAAAATTTTCACATTTTTTGGATATTTGGCAGGGGAGACGTCATGAACAGGGAAAAATTTCTAACTCCTATTCCAACCAAACTCAATTTTCTTATGTAAAGTCCGACGCTGATCACGAATACATGTAGCTCTTTTCAAAATTTCAATTAGATCAAAAGTTATTGCAATAAAAATTTTCACATTTTTTGGATATTTGGCAGGGGAGACGTCATGAACAGGGAAAAAATTTCTAACTCCTATTCCAACCAAACTCAATTTTCTTATGTAAAGTCCGACGCTGATCACGAATACATGTAGCTGCTTTTCAAAAATTTCAATTAGATCAAAGTTATTGCAATAAAATTTTCACATTTTTTGGATATTTGGCAGGGAGACGTCATGAACAGGGAAAAAATTTCTAACTCCTATTTCCAACCAAACTCAATTTTTCTTATGTAAATCCGACGCTGATCGCGAATACATGTAGCGCTTTTCAAAATTTCAATTAGATCAAAAGTTATTGCAATAAAAATTTTCACATTTTCTTGGATATTTGGCAGGGGAGACGTCATGAACAGGGAAAAAATTTCTAACTCCTATTCCAACCAAACTCTTCTGATGTAAAGTCCGACGCTGATCACGAATACATGTAGCGCTTTTCAAAATTTCAATTAGATCAAAAGTTATTGCAATAAAAATTTTCACATTTTTTGGATATTTGGCAGGGGAGACGTCATGAACAGGGAAAAAATTTCTAACTCCTATTCCAACCAAACTCAATTTTCTTATGTAAAGTCCGACGCTGATCACGAATACATGTAGCTCTTTTCAAAATTTCAATTAGATCAAAAGTTATTGCAATAAAAATTTTCACATTTTTTGGATATTTGGCAGGGGAGACGTCATGAACAGGGAAAAATTTCTAACTCCTATTCCAACCAAACTCAATTTTCTTATGTAAAGTCCGACGCTGATCGCGAATACATGTAGCGCTTTTCAAAATTTCAATTAGATCAAAAGTTATTGCAATAAAAATTTTCACATTTTTTGGATATTTGGCAGGGGAGACGTCATGAACAGGGAAAAATTTCTAACTCCTATTCCAACCAAACTCATTTTCTTATGTAAAGTCCGACGCTGATCACGAATACATGTAGCGCTTTTCAAAATTTCAATTAGATCAAAAGTTATTGCAATAAAAAATTTTCACATTTTTTGGATATTTGGCAGGGGAGACGTCATGAACAGGGAAAAAATTTCTAACTCCTATTCCAACCAAACTCATTTTCTGATGTAAAGTCCGACGCTGATCGCGAATACATGTAGCGCTTTTCAAAATTTCAATTAGATCAAAAGTTATTGCAATAAAAATTTTCACATTTTTTGGATATTTGGCAGGGGAGACGTCATGAACAGGGAAAAAATTTCTAACTCCTATTCCAACCAAACTCAATTTTCTTATGTAAATCCGACGCTGATCGCGAATACATGTAGCGCTTTTCAAAATTTCAATTAGATCAAAAGTTATTGCAATAAAAATTTTCACATTTTTTGGATATTTGGCAGGGGAGACGTCATGAACAGGGAAAAAATTTCTAACTCCTATTCCAACCAAACTCATTTTCTTATGTAAAGTCCGACGCTGATCACGAATACATGTAGCGCTTTTCAAAATTTCAATTAGATCAAAAGTTATTGCAATAAAAATTTTCACATTTTTTGGATATTTGGCAGGGGAGACGTCATGAACAGGGAAAAAATTTCTAACTCCTATTCCAACCAAACTCAATTTTCTTATGTAAAGTCCGACGCTGATCACGAATACATGTAGCGCTTTTCAAAATTTCAATTAGATCAAAAGTTATTGCAATAAAAATTTTCACATTTTTTGGATATTTGGCAGGGGAGACGTCATGAACAGGGAAAAATTTCTAACTCCTATTCCAACCAAACTCAATTTTCTTATGTAAAATCCGACGCTGATCACGAATACATGTAGCGCTTTTCAAAATTTCAATTAGATCAAAAGTTATTGCAATAAAAAATTTTCACATTTTTTGGATATTTGGCAGGGGAGACGTCATGGGGAAAAAATTTCTAACTCCTATTCCAACCAAACTCAATTTTCTTATGTAAAATCCGACGCTGATCACGAATACATGTAGCGCTTTTCAAAATTTCAATTAGATCAAAAGTTATTGCAATAAAAAATTTCACATTTTTTGGATATTTGGCAGGGGAGACGTCATGAACAGGGAAAAATTTATAACTCCTATTCCAACCAAACTCAATTTTCTTATGTAAATCCGACGCTGATCACGAATACATGTAGCGCTTTTCAAAATTTCAATTAGATCAAAAGTTATTGCAATAAAAAAATTTCACATTTTTTGGATATTTGGCAGGGGAGACGTCATGAACAGGGAAAAAATTTCTAACTCCTATTCCAACCAAACTCAATTTTCTTGTAAATCCGACGCTGATCACGAATACATGTAGCGCTTTTCAAAATTTCAATTAGATCAAAAGTTATTGCAATAAAAAATTTCACATTTTTTGGATATTTGGCAGGGGAGACGTCATGAACAGGGAAAAATTTCTAACTCCTATTCCAACCAAACTCAATTTTCTTATGTAAATCCGACGCTGATCACGAATACATGTAGCGCTTTTCAAAATTTCAATTAGATCAAAAGTTATTGCAATAAAAATTTCACATTTTTTGGATATTTGGCAGGGGAGACGTCATGAACAGGGAAAAATTTCTAACTCCTATTCCAACCAAACTCAATTTTCTTATGTAAATCCGACGCTGATCACGAATACATGTAGCGCTTTTCAAAATTTCAATTAGATCAAAAGTTATTGCAATAAAAATTTCACATTTTTTGGATATTTGGCAGGGGAGACGTCATGAACAGGGAAAAATTTCTAACTCCTATTCCAACCAAACTCAATTTTCTTATGTAAATCCGACGCTGATCACGAATACATGTAGCGCTTTTCAAAATTTCAATTAGATCAAAAGTTATTGCAATAAAAATTTTCACATTTTTTGGATATTTGGCAGGGGAGACGTCATGAACAGGGAAAAATTTCTAACTCCTATTCCAACCAAACTCAATTTTCTTATGTAAAATCCGACGCTGATCACGAATACATGTAGCGCTTTTCAAAATTTCAATTAGATCAAAAGTTATTGCAATAAAAATTTCACATTTTTTGGATATTTGGCAGGGGAGACGTCATGAACAGGGAAAAATTTCTAACTCCTATTCCAACCAAACTCAATTTTCTTATGTAAATCCGACGCTGATCACGAATACATGTAGCGCTTTTCAAAATTTCAATTAGATCAAAAGTTATTGCAATAAAAATTTCACATTTTTTGGATATTTGGCAGGGGAGACGTCATGAACAGGGAAAAATTTCTAACTCCTATTCCAACCAAACTCAATTTTCTTATGTAAAATCCGACGCTGATCACGAATACATGTAGCGCTTTTCAAAATTTCAATTAGATCAAAAGTTATTGCAATAAAAATTTCACATTTTTTGGATATTTGGCAGGGGAGACGTCATGAACAGGGAAAAATTTCTAACTCCTATTCCAACCAAACTCAATTTTCTTATGTAAAATCCGACGCTGATCACGAATACATGTAGCGCTTTTCAAAATTTCAATTAGATCAAAAGTTATTGCAATAAAAATTTCACATTTTTTGGATATTTGGCAGGGGAGACGTCATGAACAGGGAAAAATTTCTAACTCCTATTCCAACCAAACTCAATTTTCTTATGTAAATCCGACGCTGATCACGAATACATGTAGCGCTTTTCAAAATTTCAATTAGATCAAAAGTTATTGCAATAAAAATTTTCACATTTTTTGGATATTTGGCAGGGGAGACGTCATGAACAGGGAAAAATTTCTAACTCCTATTCCAACCAAACTCAATTTTCTTATGTAAATCCGACGCTGATCACGAATACATGTAGCGCTTTTCAAAATTTCAATTAGATCAAAAGTTATTGCAATAAAAATTTCACATTTTTTGGATATTTGGCAGGGGAGACGTCATGAACAGGGAAAAAATTTCTAACTCCTATTCCAACCAAACTCAATTTTCTTATGTAAAATCCGACGCTGATCACGAATACATGTAGCGCTTTTCAAAATTTCAATTAGATCAAAAGTTATTGCAATAAAAATTTTCACATTTTTTGGATATTTGGCAGGGGAGACGTCATGAACAGGGAAAAATTTCTAACTCCTATTCCAACCAAACTCAATTTTCTTATGTAAAATCCGACGCTGATCACGAATACATGTAGCGCTTTTCAAAATTTCAATTAGATCAAAAGTTATTGCAATAAAAAATTTCACATTTTTTGGATATTTGGCAGGGGAGACGTCATGAACAGGGAAAAATTTCTAACTCCTATTCCAACCAAACTCAATTTTCTTATGTAAAATCCGACGCTGATCACGAATACATGTAGCGCTTTTCAAAATTTCAATTAGATCAAAAGTTATTGCAATAAAAAATTTTCACATTTTTTGGATATTTGGCAGGGGAGACGTCATGAACAGGGAAAAATTTCTAACTCCTATTCCAACCAAACTCAATTTTCTTATGTAAAATCCGACGCTGATCACGAATACATGTAGCGCTTTTCAAAATTTCAATTAGATCAAAAGTTATTGCAATAAAAATTTTCACATTTTTTGGATATTTGGCAGGGGAGACGTCATGAACAGGGAAAAATTTCTAACTCCTATTCCAACCAAACTCAATTTTCTTATGTAAATCCGACGCTGATCACGAATACATGTAGCGCTTTTCAAAATTTCAATTAGATCAAAAGTTATTGCAATAAAAATTTTCACATTTTTTGGATATTTGGCAGGGGAGACGTCATGAACAGGGAAAAATTTCTAACTCCTATTCCAACCAAACTCAATTTTCTTATGTAAAATCCGACGCTGATCACGAATACATGTAGCGCTTTTCAAAATTTCAATTAGATCAAAAGTTATTGCAATAAAAATTTCACATTTTTTGGATATTTGGCAGGGGAGACGTCATGAACAGGGAAAAATTTCTAACTCCTATTCCAACCAAACTCAATTTTCTTATGTAAAATCCGACGCTGATCACGAATACATGTAGCGCTTTTCAAAATTTCAATTAGATCAAAAGTTATTGCAATAAAAAATTTCACATTTTTTGGATATTTGGCAGGGAGACGTCATGAACAGGGAAAAATTTCTAACTCCTATTCCAACCAAACTCAATTTTCTTATGTAAAATCCGACGCTGATCACGAATACATGTAGCGCTTTTCAAAATTTCAATTAGATCAAAAGTTATTGCAATAAAAATTTCACATTTTTTGGATATTTGGCAGGGGAGACGTCATGAACAGGGAAAAATTTCTAACTCCTATTCCAACCAAACTCAATTTTCTTATGTAAAATCCGACGCTGATCACGAATACATGTAGCGCTTTTCAAAATTTCAATTAGATCAAAAGTTATTGCAATAAAAATTTCACATTTTTTGGATATTTGGCAGGGGAGACGTCATGAACAGGGAAAAATTTCTAACTCCTATTCCAACCAAACTCAATTTTCTTATGTAAAATCCGACGCTGATCACGAATACATGTAGCGCTTTTCAAAATTTGAATTAGATCAAAAGTTATTGCAATAAATTTTTTTTGGATATTTGGCAGGGGAGACGTCATGAACAGGGAAAAAATTTCTAACTCCTATTCCAACCAAACTCAATTTTCTTATGTAAAATCCGACGCTGATCACGAATACATGTAGCGCTTTTCAAAATTTCAATTAGATCAAAAGTTATTGCAATAAAAATTTTCACATTTTTTGGATATTTGGCAGGGGAGACGTCATGAACAGGGAAAAAATTTCTAACTCCTATTCCAACCAAACTCAATTTTCTTATGTAAAATCCGACGCTGATCACGAATACATGTAGCGCTTTTCAAAATTTCAATTAGATCAAAAGTTATTGCAATAAAAATTTCACATTTTTTGGATATTTGGCAGGGGAGACGTCATGAACAGGGAAAAAATTTCTAACTCCTATTCCAACCAAACTCAATTTTCTTATGTAAAATCCGACGCTGATCACGAATACATGTAGCGCTTTTCAAAATTTCAATTAGATCAAAAGTTATTGCAATAAAAATTTCACATTTTTTGGATATTTGGCAGGGGAGACGTCATGAACAGGGAAAAATTTCTAACTCCTATTCCAACCAAACTCAATTTTCTTATGTAAATCCGACGCTGATCACGAATACATGTAGCGCTTTTCAAAATTTCAATTAGATCAAAAGTTATTGCAATAAAAATTTTCACATTTTTTGGATATTTGGCAGGGGAGACGTCATGAACAGGGAAAAAATTTCTAACTCCTATTCCAACCAAACTCAATTTTCTTATGTAAATCCGACGCTGATCACGAATACATGTAGCGCTTTTCAAAATTTCAATTAGATCAAAAGTTATTGCAATAAAAATTTTCACATTTTTTGGATATTTGGCAGGGGAGACGTCATGAACAGGGAAAAATTTCTAACTCCTATTCCAACCAAACTCAATTTTCTTATGTAAATCCGACGCTGATCACGAATACATGTAGCGCTTTTCAAAATTTCAATTAGATCAAAAGTTATTGCAATAAAAAATTTCACATTTTTTGGATATTTGGCAGGGGAGACGTCATGAACAGGGAAAAATTTCTAACTCCTATTCCAACCAAACTCAATTTTCTTATGTAAATCCGACGCTGATCACGAATACATGTAGCGCTTTTCAAAATTTCAATTAGATCAAAAGTTATTGCAATAAAAATTTCACATTTTTTGGATATTTGGCAGGGGAGACGTCATGAACAGGGAAAAAATTTCTAACTCCTATTCCAACCAAACTCAATTTTCTTATGTAAATCCGACGCTGATCACGAATACATGTAGCGCTTTTCAAAATTTCAATTAGATCAAAAGTTATTGCAATAAAAAATTTTCACATTTTTTGGATATTTGGCAGGGGAGACGTCATGAACAGGGAAAAATTTCTAACTCCTAATCCAACCAAACTCAATTTTCTTATGTAAAATCCGACGCTGATCACGAATACATGTAGCGCTTTTCAAAATTTCAATTAGATCAAAAGTTATTGCAATAAAAAATTTCACATTTTTTGGATATTTGGCAGGGGAGACGTCATGAACAGGGAAAAAATTTCTAACTCCTATTCCAACCAAACTCAATTTTCTTATGTAAAATCCGACGCTGATCACGAATACATGTAGCGCTTTTCAAAATTTCAATTAGATCAAAAGTTATTGCAATAAAAATTTTCACATTTTTTGGATATTTGGCAGGGGAGACGTCATGAACAGGGAAAAAATTTCTAACTCCTATTCCAACCAAACTCAATTTTCTTATGTAAATCCGACGCTGATCACGAATACATGTAGCGCTTTTCAAAATTTCAATTAGATCAAAAGTTATTGCAATAAAAAATTTTCACATTTTTTGGATATTTGGCAGGGGAGACGTCATGAACAGGGAAAAAATTTCTAACTCCTATTCCAACCAAACTCAATTTTCTTATGTAAAATCCGACGCTGATCACGAATACATGTAGCCGTTTTCAAAATTTCAATTAGATCAAAAGTTATTGCAATAAAAATTTGTCACATTTTTTGGATATTTGGCAGGGGAGACGTCATGAACAGGGAAAATATTTCTAACTCCTATTCCAACCAAACTCAATTTTCTTATGTAAAATCCGACGCTGATCACGAATACATGTAGCGCTTTTCAAAATTTCAATTAGATCAAAAGTTATTGCAATAAAAAATTTCACATTTTTTGGATATTTGGCAGGGGAGACGTCATGAACAGGGAAAAATTTCTAACTCCTATTCCAACCAAACTCAATTTTCTTATGTAAAATCCGACGCTGATCACGAATACATGTAGCGCTTTTCAAAATTTCAATTAGATCAAAAGTTATTGCAATAAAAATTTCACATTTTTTGGATATTTGGCAGGGGAGACGTCATGAACAGGGAAAAATTTCTAACTCCTATTCCAACCAAACTCAATTTTCTTATGTAAAATCCGACGCTGATCACGAATACATGTAGCGCTTTTCAAAATTTCAATTAGATCAAAAGTTATTGCAATAAAAATTTCACATTTTTTGGATATTTGGCAGGGGAGACGTCATGAACAGGGAAAAATTTCTAACTCCTATTCCAACCAAACTCAATTTTCTTATGTAAAATCCGACGCTGATCACGAATACATGTAGCGCTTTTCAAAATTTCAATTAGATCAAAAGTTATTGCAATAAAAAATTTCACATTTTTTGGATATTTGGCAGGGGAGACGTCATGAACAGGGAAAAAATTTCTAACTCCTATTCCAACCAAACTCAATTTTCTTATGTAAAATCCGACGCTGATCACGAATACATGTAGCGCTTTTCAAAATTTCAATTAGATCAAAAGTTATTGCAATAAAAAATTTCACATTTTTTGGATATTTGGCAGGGGAGACGTCATGAACAGGGAAAAATTTCTAACTCCTATTCCAACCAAACTCAATTTTCTTATGTAAATCCGACGCTGATCACGAATACATGTAGCGCTTTTCAAAATTTCAATTAGATCAAAAGTTATTGCAATAAAAATTTTCACATTTTTTGGATATTTGGCAGGGGAGACGTCATGAACAGGGAAAAATTTCTAACTCCTATTCCAACCAAACTCAATTTTCTTATGTAAAATCCGACGCTGATCACGAATACATGTAGCGCTTTTCAAAATTTCAATTAGATCAAAAGTTATTGCAATAAAAAATTTCACATTTTTTGGATATTTGGCAGGGGAGACGTCATGAACAGGGAAAAATTTCTAACTCCTATTCCAACCAAACTCAATTTTCTTATGTAAAATCCGACGCTGATCACGAATACATGTAGCGCTTTTCAAAATTTCAATTAGATCAAAAGTTATTGCAATAAAAATTTTCACATTTTTTGGATATTTGGCAGGGGAGACGTCATGAACAGGGAAAAATTTCTAACTCCTATTCCAACCAAACTCAATTTTCTTATGTAAAATCCGACGCTGATCACGAATACATGTAGCGCTTTTCAAAATTTCAATTAGATCAAAAGTTATTGCAATAAAAAATTTTCACATTTTTTGGATATTTGGCAGGGGAGACGTCATGAACAGGGAAAAAATTTCTAACTCCTATTCCAACCAAACTCAATTTTCTTATGTAAAATCCGACGCTGATCACGAATACATGTAGCGCTTTTCAAAATTTCAATTAGATCAAAAGTTATTGCAATAAAAATTTCACATTTTTTGGATATTTGGCAGGGGAGACGTCATGAACAGGGAAAAAATTTCTAACTCCTATTCCAACCAAACTCAATTTTCTTATGTAAATCCGACGCTGATCACGAATACATGTAGCGCTTTTCAAAATTTCAATTAGATCAAAAGTTATTGCAATAAAAATTTTCACATTTTTTGGATATTTGGCAGGGGAGACGTCATGAACAGGGAAAAATTTCTAACTCCTATTCCAACCAAACTCAATTTTCTTATGTAAATCCGACGCTGATCACGAATACATGTAGCGCTTTTCAAAATTTCAATTAGATCAAAAGTTATTGCAATAAAAATTTTCACATTTTTTGGATATTTGGCAGGGGAGACGTCATGAACAGGGAAAAATTTCTAACTCCTATTCCAACCAAACTCAATTTTCTTATGTAAAATCCGACGCTGATCACGAATACATGTAGCGCTTTTCAAAATTTCAATTAGATCAAAAGTTATTGCAATAAAAATTTCACATTTTTTGGATATTTGGCAGGGGAGACGTCATGAACAGGGAAAAATTTCTAACTCCTATTCCAACCAAACTCAATTTTCTTATGTAAAATCCGACGCTGATCACGAATACATGTAGCGCTTTTCAAAATTTCAATTAGATCAAAAGTTATTGCAATAAAAATTTTCACATTTTTTGGATATTTGGCAGGGGAGACGTCATGAACAGGGAAAAATTTCTAACTCCTATTCCAACCAAACTCAATTTTCTTATGTAAATCCGACGCTGATCACGAATACATGTAGCGCTTTTCAAAATTTCAATTAGATCAAAAGTTATTGCAATAAAAATTTTCACATTTTTTGGATATTTGGCAGGGGAGACGTCATGAACAGGGAAAAATTTCTAACTCCTATTCCAACCAAACTCAATTTTCTTATGTAAAATCCGACGCTGATCACGAATACATGTAGCGCTTTTCAAAATTTCAATTAGATCAAAAGTTATTGCAATAAAAAATTTTCACATTTTTTGGATATTTGGCAGGGGAGACGTCATGAACAGGGAAAAATTTCTAACTCCTATTCCAACCAAACTCAATTTTCTTATGTAAATCCGACGCTGATCACGAATACATGTAGCGCTTTTCAAAATTTCAATTAGATCAAAAGTTATTGCAATAAAAATTTTCACATTTTTTGGATATTTGGCAGGGGAGACGTCATGAACAGGGAAAAAATTTCTAACTCCTATTCCAACCAAACTCAATTTTCTTATGTAAAATCCGACGCTGATCACGAATACATGTAGCGCTTTTCAAAATTTCAATTAGATCAAAAGTTATTGCAATAAAAATTTTCACATTTTTTGGATATTTGGCAGGGGAGACGTCATGAACAGGGAAAAATTTCTAACTCCTATTCCAACCAAACTCAATTTTCTTATGTAAAATCCGACGCTGATCACGAATACATGTAGCGCTTTTCAAAATTTCAATTAGATCAAAAGTTATTGCAATAAAAATTTCACATTTTTTGGATATTTGGCAGGGGAGACGTCATGAACAGGGAAAAATTTCTAACTCCTATTCCAACCAAACTCAATTTTCTTATGTAAAATCCGACGCTGATCACGAATACATGTAGCGCTTTTCAAAATTTCAATTAGATCAAAAGTTATTGCAATAAAAATTTTCACATTTTTTGGATATTTGGCAGGGGAGACGTCATGAACAGGGAAAAAATTTCTAACTCCTATTCCAACCAAACTCAATTTTCTTATGTAAATCCGACGCTGATCACGAATACATGTAGCGCTTTTCAAAATTTCAATTAGATCAAAAGTTATTGCAATAAAAATTTTCACATTTTTTGGATATTTGGCAGGGGAGACGTCATGAACAGGGAAAAATTTCTAACTCCTATTCCAACCAAACTCAATTTTCTTATGTAAAATCCGACGCTGATCACGAATACATGTAGCGCTTTTCAAAATTTCAATTAGATCAAAAGTTATTGCAATAAAAAATTTCACATTTTTTGGATATTTGGCAGGGGAGACGTCATGAACAGGGAAAAAATTTCTAACTCCTATTCCAACCAAACTCAATTTTCTTATGTAAATCCGACGCTGATCACGAATACATGTAGCGCTTTTCAAAATTTCAATTAGATCAAAAGTTATTGCAATAAAAATTTTCACATTTTTTGGATATTTGGCAGGGGAGACGTCATGAACAGGGAAAAAATTTCTAACTCCTATTCCAACCAAACTCATTTTCTTATGTAAAGTCCGACGCTGATCGCGAATACATGTAGCGCTTTTCAAAATTTCAATTAGATCAAAAGTTATTGCAATAAAAATTTTCACATTTTTTGGATATTTGGCAGGGGAGACGTCATGAACAGGGAAAAAATTTCTAACTCCTATTCCAACCAAACTCAATTTTCTTATGTAAAGTCCGACGCTGATCACGAATACATGTAGCTCTTTTCAAAATTTCAATTAGATCAAAAGTTATTGCAATAAAAATTTTCACATTTT
>BMAO01028249.1:0-112485 GCA_019973975.1 Trichonephila clavata | reverse complement strand
ACAACAAAAAAGAAAATTAAAAACTAAAACTGGAATTTTAATAGATCCGGAATCTATGTCGCATAACATTACTTATTTGTCAATGTTTATACGAACTTTTAACAGACAGTCACTGGTTTATGAAAATCGTAAATATTCGCTTAACCAAAAAAAAAAATGACTTAAAAGTGAATTTATTTGAAAATATTTTTCTATTTGGCAACGAATGAAATTTTATGAAAACTACAAAATATTTTGCAAGTTGCATTATATGAAAAATATTTACGCTTAGGTTATTTAAAATATTTACTTTAGGCTTTTTATCTGGTTGAGTCATTTTAAATATTTGATATTTTCACAGAGTGAGATGAATTCCAGTTAAAATAGAATGTGGCATAACGTCTGAATTTATTAAAGAACTCTTTTGTTGAAAATGATAATAGGGATGGAATAAATTTCCTAATTTTATTCCCTAAAATATTGACGGAAATAGATAATAAAAGATACACAGATGAGTTCAAAATAAAGTGTATTACATATTGTAATGTAACTTTAGTGCTAAATACTGTTTACTAAAGACTACGTTATTTATATAAGGTTAAAAATACAAATGAAGGCTTTATTGTGAGGAAATAAATTACTGGAAAACTAGTTTCGAGATGAACTCCAGAATTGCACAGCAACTTAGTTTAACTAAACTATATGTTATAGAAGTTATAAACTATAGTATTATCTGAGTTGAAATGTTATGTACAAATTCTTATATATGCATTGGAAATTAGTAATCCTATTATTCCTTTTCTGTAGTTGATATTTTTGGGGTTTTTTTTCGTTCTATTTCAGAAAATGTTAAAAAAATACCAAAAAGTTTCTTTATTATATGAAGGGGGCTGATTAAGTTTTCGAAACCGTAATTCTAAAAAAAAATTTTTATATTTAAATTCAGAATTGAATTATAATATAAATGTAAAATAGTTTTAAGAACATTTTTAAAAAATAAAAAAAGTATTTAAATATAATTTCTTGGAAAAAAACTGAAAAAAAGCACTTTCCTTTCACTAAAAAGGTTTCTATAATAATAATATTTGCGCTATATATCGTTAAGACTTTTCTGTAGAGAGCCTGAAGTAGGATTTTTGAAATATATAATTTAGAAGTGGATCATTTTTGTATTTCAATATATCAGAATATAGGAATTTTTACAAAGTAAGAAATATAGTTTAAAAATATTTAAAAACACTCTTTTATAGTTAATCAAACTAAGTTGTAACTTAATCTTTTAGACGTCAAATCTGGAAATGGAGTCTGAAATTAGTTGTCAGATACGAGATGAGATCTGAAAATGGGAAGTTGTTAATCCTGATCAGGACAATGGAACAAAATTATTAAACTATTGTATTTTCATCGATCTTGGACAAGTGAACAAAATTTAGAATTAATCTGACCTTTTAAATGGATAAAAATTGAGTTCAAAGACTCCATTACATACACGTGAAGCTTATAAGGAGGTCGTTAAACACACCCATTATTGTTTCAGTTGATCATAATTCTGAAAATTCTGTGAATTTTCAAACGCCCTAGTTCAGGCTCTGAACTTTCGAGGCTCAAATTTCCTCCCATTGATATGATGTGAAAGTTAGGAGAGAGGGGGTACCAGCTCAGGTGTTGTCCTCATCACTTGACCATAGTTAATGTACGAGGTCCGTCGCAGAACAGTAGCAGAACAGTGCGAGGTTAATATTCCCTCAAACACTCACTCAGGATCTGAACAGAAGTCTTAACTATATATTGGCAAAATATTGTTACGTAGAATCATTTTTCATAAAGAAGAATGTTTTGATAGTATGTAAATCTTTTTACAGGTTCTGCCAATAAATAAATAAAAATTTATAAATTTTTTTTTATTTCTATTAAAAGAATTATTCCTTTATACGTCAAGGTCTTGAACAAAGTCAGTTTCTTTAATATTTTGAAGTTCATACATTAATTTTTTTGTTTTATTTTTCCGTTTAACTCTTTCTAGAAATCCTCTTCTCTTATAGTGAGAAAAAAATAAAAATCTTTATTAATTAAACGAAATTGAACTCTTCAGCACCTTAATTGCATAGAAATTCAAATTAAGAGGGAAAATTTCGTTTTTAAAAGGTTTCTAGGCGGAATTAATTTTTGTAAAGAAATAATTTTGTTTTTAATTTAATTTCCAACGATAGATGCATTTTTTTAAAAAAATGGATTAAATTAAAACATTACCCATGTAAGAAACTGTAATTAAGATCTTTGGAAAAGTTTTTTATAACAACTAGAGAAATCACTAGAAAATGTTTGTAGAATTTCGGAAAAGTTTTTCTGAAAAGATAAACTTTTGTAGAAAAAATAAAAGTAATTAAGAGTTAATTTTTTTCAACTAAGGTATTGTGAGAAAAAAGAGAGAAACATTTAGCATACCAATTAAACATTGTTATGCAAGTGTTTAATTAATTAGCTGAGACAAAAAAATTTTTATAGGAGTTCTTTACTTTAAAAAATAATGTTTGAATTCACTTTATCATTTGGAAGACACTCGCAGGTATGTATATAATTTAAAAGATACTTAATCTATATAACGTGGAAAATACATGGGTGGTAAAAATCCCTAGAAGGAGTTGCGCTAGATCAGTGATTCCCAAAGTGGTCTATATGGACCCCCAGGGGTCTATGACGACCTGCAAGGGGTCCACGGCAGTGAAAAAATAATTCGGGGGTCCATGAGTTGTAAATGGGGGTCTACGATAGCCTAAGCCAGACTGTGATTTTAATTTTAATAGAAAATCTAATAAAGTGGTAATCATATTTACTTACTTAACAGTTTTATTTACTGGGGTTAATTAGCAATTGAGAGGAATTCATTTTTATTAAAAAAGGTCCATCATTTCAGTGTTTCTAGCCATAATCAAGCTAAAGGGGTATAAAACTGGACGTCGTGAATTTTAACAGTTTCTCAATTTGTCACAATCTGCCAGAAAAATGAAGTTTTAACCTATGTTCAACATTTAAATGCCCTTTACTTAGGTTTTGAAACAAGGTTTTAGAATGCTTCGACCATGGTAATATCTCAATAAATAATGAATTCATGTTGTCGCATTAAAGAAAAAAGAAAAAAATGTCTGATAACAGAAGGAACTCATTTTAATAGGCCTAACGAAGACCTTAAAGTAAAGTTTAGAAACGAATGTCAGCAATTTTGGTTTTAAAAAGATAAACCTGTTATTTTTTCGAATTATGGAACATCTTAAGAAAGTTTTCAATTGCTTTTCCTAGAGAGGCGGAGTTTCAGCATGGTTGCCAATCTCCAAAATAAAAACAGAAAGAAAAAAAGAAAGATTGGATCCTACTAACCGAGGAGATTGAGGGATAAACCTGAAAAGATTGATGCCAAATGTTAAAAATGTGTTATTGAATACCAGATTCATCACACCCATTAAAAACATTTGTTTGTTGCTCAGTTATTTTATGTAACAATTATTAAAAATATTAAATTAAAATTTAATTAACTAATTCATGTGTGTTTCGAAAATTTTAAACGCACTATTTAACTCCAGTTAGAAACATAAAACTTTTAAAGTAAGTAGTGCTATACCGGCTGTCAAAATACATTTAAGTTGATAAATTTGCAAAAATTTAATATTCGGTAAGTAGGGGTCTATACAAAACCGAAAAACATGGTAAGGGGTCTATGAGACAAAAAAGTTTGGGAACTTATGCGCTAGATCAAGGGTCGGCAACTTTATATCTGTGGTTTTCTGAACCAATATACCAATTTGATCCAGAGTGCTGCGCAGAAGAAATATTTGAAGCAATTCGATTTTCATGGCAATACCTGTAGAGTTAAGGAATATAGGTCAAAATACATATTTAGTGCTTTATTATATATTAAATATGCATCATTTCAAATATTTATTATAAAAATAAGCAACACAAAATGTAACTATTTTAATTTTTCATTTATGTTAAAGGAAATGAAAAATTTAAATTTTACGTAATATATATGTTGTATAGAAGGCTTATCGTTAAATTAGCAGACTGTAAGAAATTGTATTCTAAGACTAAAAGTTTCGGTTTCGGATTCCAGTCCGTTGAAAGAAAATCGATTCAAGTTCAATTTGATATTGTTGAATATATTTCAATGATGAAGAATATTTCAATATGAATAGAATATTTCACAAATAATAGCATAGTTTACATTTCATAAGTTAAGTATTTTGACGCAAGAGTATTTCACAAAAGAATATTTCACTAGAGAGCGTATTTACATTTTGAAAGAAAATACATGCACTGACTGCTGCCACAAGGCTACTTCTGAATAGAAGCGGCTCACTGCAACAACACTACCTAACGGCTTTAACTATTCAACACATGTTTCAAGAATACTTATTAAAGTAAAAAATACACTTCAAGTATCAGTATTTCTGCAATATAGTGAAATAAAAATTTAAAATTTTAATGCGAACCTTGCCCTTCCAAAGCTCTACTTAATATTGCAATATCAGGGATACGATTTGTGACTCTCTATTTGATACAAAATTCTGAAAGTCCAGCTGTTAAACAACTTCCTTGTGATCTCAAAATACATTTTATACGAGAAAAAAAAATTTGCTCTCATATATGTTAAACTAAAAGTTGAAAGCAGAGCGCATGCAATTTTCTTCAAACAATTCACTCATTCCGGCAATGACGAACAAAAATTTAAAATGGTTGTTGAGGTATCGATAGTTATCTTCAAGATTCTTTCATAATTCCGTAAATTTTGCTTTTAGTAACTCGAAAGTCTTATTTTCACAATGAAACGATGAGTGATGCTTCAGTTTACAAGCATTGCGCAGTCATTTCACTTTGAAATGAATGTTTAACACCGAAAATGAGAGTTCCATTTAAACTGAGGAGGTTTTTTTAAAATAGATCCACACAAACTATACACAAGAAGGCTCAGAAGAATCGTTTTATGCTAAAAAAAATTGAAAGTAAGGAATATTCGTTATGCGTGAGGAGTAGAGAGGAGAGTCACGGGGAGATTTAACTTGATCTCATAACTTTGTAGAAAGCCACTGAAAATTGCTCTGCATGGCACGCGTGCTTTGGATTGCAGACACTGGGCTAGATAAACGAATTTTGTTAGCGTGTTTGTACATCTGAAAGATGACATTTATTCAAATTTTACACTAGATACATAAGTGTGACGCAAGTAGCGCCACTTAGAACATGTGTGTGTGTGAATCAGGTGTACTTTAAATATGCGCTCCAAATTTCGTGAGCATTATTTATTGTTGAGATTTGACGAAGTGAGTTGATGTAGCCAAGAATGCCTTTACGAAGACGAAAAAGCCATAATCAAAACCACCCTGAGTGTGAACAGGATCGTATAAAAGGGCTGAAGAAAATTAGATTTTCTTTCCACGATATTGCAGAAAGACTTGGTAGGAATGTATTCACTGGGCATGTTTATTCGCAGCATGTATACGGGAGAGTATACTTTAAAAAAACAGGGGTCCAACCACTCATGGGTCATCCCTGGTAGAGAAGTCCGTCGTATTCCCCGAATGACTGTGGAACTTCGTAGTGCATGTGCAGAAGAAAATATGGTTTTTGTTGGAACCAGATTAACACAGTTGACTCTATCAAAGTGATTGTTTTAGGAATTGCACCAAGCTAGAGGATCTGTAACTTTCATACAATTAGCTCCAAATCACTGACATCTGCTACTCGTGATGTGAAATTGGCTCATTAGAGAAAGGAGTGTCGATGTTTTGTGTTTTATGCTGAGAGGTGTTTCTGTCTTGAGGCTAATGATGACCGTATATTGATTAAAAGGCCAGGATAGAGGATGCAAACACTCTTTCTGTGGTCTAGAGCCTAGACCACAGAAAGAGTGTTTGCATGTATCTAGACTCTAGACACATGCAATTTCTAATTTCTAGACACATTGGACCTGCACCTAGCTTTACGCTCGGGGGAACAATTTTCTCTGATAGCAGAAATACTATTGTGTTTATTCCATGCACACTGACTGCAAACTTGTACGTCAATTTGGGATTCAAACTGCATCGCTGCCATTGATGAACATTATTCAAAAGAATGTTTTCCAACAGGATAAAGTATACCGTCAAATCCCTGCTGCATCCCAACAAGCTCTACGGAATGTCGTCTTGTTGCTTTGATCCATCGTTCAACGGAAATTCTAGCGTCATTCACAACAAGAGTTAAACGCCCGTACATTGACCAAGAAATTGAAGCGGACATGTAACTCTATCCCACACACTGATGTCCAGTACATGTACGAGACATTGCATGGAAGTTCACAGGCTTGGCTTACATTCAAAATTGGAGCGGTTACAGGTTGTTAGTGTACCTTCATTTCACAATTGAAATTTCTCTTCCCACGTTTATCTTAAGGTAACTGGGACGTGAAAGTGCTTCAAATCTTGAATTTTATTAATTTTATTTTTAAAAAATAGAGGGTAATTTGCTGCATCCATAGAAGCCTTATTTATGAGAATTCGATAAATAAAACGCTAGAAAATTGAATTTTAAAATTGTAAGCAAATGTGATGTAACAGTAATTCAGGTACACCTTTAAATTCCGTATTGTATTTAATATCTATTGAAAAATAATAATTTTCCTATACAAAGAATGTGATTTTTCTATATTATATGTTCAAATTTATTGAAAATTCTACATTTTTTGTGCAAAAAGTACGGAAAATTTAAATTTTGTTTTTTGAAACGTTAACTATGTCTAGTTTTGAATTTATAAATACTTCGTGTAGTTCTTAAACTATGAATTAAGTGGATATAATACAAAGAGGATCTTGAAGATTATTCTAAATTAAAACACAGCTTGTAAAATAGACATTTCGTTTTTCCTAACTGCATTTGAATGCTCATGAATATCTCTATATGTTTATTACTGTTGGATTTATTTTAAAATAAATAAATATTCATATGTATATGAATACAAAAACAGAGATTATTTTGTTATAATTTTTAAAAACAGAGTTCCATTTAAATTAGACATCATACTAACTTCTTAAGTTCATCAAAGACATTTTCTTTGTGTATTTTTATAACAATAAAAATATGTGTAAGGAATTCTGTAATGTCCTGTAATGCTGATGTTCAAAGTGAAGTAAAAATACTAAAACTGATAGATATAAAACTTTGGTATTTTAGATGGAAGAAGGTGTGAATCGTTGATAACACGTGTTGATGAAGTATGGAAAAGAGCAATTAAAAAGCCTTCTAAATAATCTAGAATTTCAAACTTACAATTTAAAAACTGAGAATGATGCAAAATAATCCAATTAAAAATGGTATAGTTTTAGATTGTATTAAAAAAATATTATTTTACAAATCATAGATGAAAATATATTTGTTTGCAATTTCCTCAAAATGCCTTTTTTGGTGATTCCGGTACACTTTTCTCAAAATCTACTTTACGTATAGAGTTGATATTTTGTATACTATTATATCCACAAATTTTCAACAAAGTGAACGATTTTTTTTCAATTAAACATTTATAAATTTTAGATATAGCACAAATTTTGCATGGAATTTAAAGGAAATTTAGATCATTAAATTTAAAAACTTCATAATTTTTATAAATTTGTTTTTGAAAATTTTATTTCGTTCATTATATAGATTGTTGTGTTTGCAAAAACCCTGTACAATTTTATAGCTATATAAGCAGTGGATTTATGCAAAGTGTACCTAAAGGTAAGAACAAACCTTAAAAATAAAAAAAAGAGTAGTTATTGATTAATTATTGCTCATACAGATTAATTTGTAATTTAAAACGGAATTTTTTTACATTAACAGGTACAGAAATATTCAGAAAACTGAACGTAAAATTTTTACTTCTGTTGGTTATAATTTAAGTAAGTGAGAACCATTTAAATTTAGTGCAAAAAAGTTCATTTTTTCTTGTTTCAGACGCACCAGTTTTCTTAACCTGTGATCTTGAAATTTTAGTCCATTAAATATGTTACCTAGACAAATGTATTACAGAAATTTCATTAGAACACAATAATTTTTTATTGTTGGGATTTGTTTCACAGTAATCTACATTTTGTACAATAATTTATTATAACAAAAATATGCAGATACTTAATCCTTACAAAATCCTAACTCATGTGCATAAATTAAGGAAAATGTAAGTTCAGGCAAAGGAAGATTCAGAAGCATATCAAATGTGATTTATTTGTGAAGTCTTTTTATTAAACTAAAGGCAAAGAGCAAAAAAGATGATATACGTTTGATATCATTAATAAAAATTGCGAGTTTTTATCCCTGGAGCAAATTAAAAAAAAAACTATTTACAAAAACCAACATTACATGCCTGGTATGATGACTAATACATAGTATGTCTTCCAGACGATGCATTACAGTCCGTACAACGTCTAGGCATGCTGAGTTAAAATTATTGATTTGATCTAGAGGAATATTACACCACTCATAAAGCAATGCTTTCCGAAGTTCCGGTAGACATAAGGGAGGAAATTGATGGGTTTCAACTCGTCGGCTAAGCATGTCCCACACATGCTCTACTGGACTTAAGTACAATGAGAATGCTGACCAGTCCATATGGATGGTATCCCCCGATTGAAGGCATTCGTTTACGATGTTCGCACAGTGAGGACGAGCGTTGTAATCCATAAACACAAATTCTGCGCCCATGGCTCCCCGAAAAAGATGTACATGTCGTTTCAGAATGATGTCCCAATAGATTTGGCATACCATGGTTTTAATTTGAACATGTAAGTCAGTTCTGGAACCTATAATAACCTCCCAACGAGCAATACTGCAACGAAATGGTGTCGTTCAATTATGGTCTTTTGGTGGTAACCTGGCGTTCTCGCAGTCTGATCCGGTGAGGATCATTTCGGTCTAGTGGTTAAGTTACTTGGCTTCAGATCCGAAGGTCGCGGGTTGTGTCCTCCGGATAAGCGCTCCAATTCATTGGTGACCCGGACGTGATTTGAACACACAACCTTCTGATCTGCCGTGCCACATCTACCCGCAAATAGGACAACCAAAAAACACAACAGACTCATTTGGCGCATCAAATAAACTCACTTGACGAAACTCCTCCAATTAACGGCAACAATTGCTCAAGCAACATGCTCGCCATAACAATTATATCATTCGTTCACCTATCCACTGACTCACTGGTGGGGAAGTGTGTAGCGGTATCATCTATATCAGCCAGTAACAACTTCCGGACTAAAGTGATCATTTTGATCCAGTGTTTAAGTTACTTGGCTTCAGATCCGAAGGTCGCGGGTCCTACCCTCCGGATAAGCGTGCCACTTCACATATAGTAACGATTGAATCCAAATATGGTTTTGTTTTATTTACACCAAAGACTCATAAAATATTACATTTTAAATAAATATAGAATTTCTAAATGTATTGGTAGAGTTTACGAAATACGTTTAGTATGTGTGTGAGTATATATATATATATATACGAGGTGACACAAAAAATGTGACTGGTCCAATATAAACCACTGTACTTCCAGAATCAGTTCTCCGAGACAGTATCATCTTCAAAGTAGTTTCCTTCAGCATTCACACACTTCTGCATTCGGTACTACTATTGCTGGTTACAGTTCTGGAACGATGGTTTTGGAAGGCCCTTCAGGAGATTCTCTGTTTTTCCTTGAAGCTCTTCTACTGAGGTAAAATGGGTTCCCTTTAAGCAAGATTTAACTGTAGGAAATAAGAAAAAGTCACATCGAACCAAATCAGGTGAATAACAAGGATTTCCCCTCACAATAACGTTTTTGTTCGTCAGAAATTGCTAGACACATAGGGCCTTGTGAGCATGTGCATTGTCTTGGTGCAACAGCAATCCATCACTCCCCAATTCTGTCTTTTTTCCCCTAATTTTTCACGAAGTCTTTTTAGTACTTCAATACAGTAGTATTGATTAACAGTCTGACCACTGATGTGAGTGAGAACCGAATAATATCACGAATTTTGGCAAATTTTTGGTCTGTAATCGTTGACCTTGGGCGCCCATCAGGTTCATCATCTTCCACACTGACCCCCATCCCCTTGAAAATCTCTTATACCATTCAAACACATGTGCACTAGACAAAGTTTCATCTCCATAAGCCTTCATTAATATTTTAAATGAATTCGTGGCTGATTTCTTAAGTTCCACAGAAAAACTAAATGTTGATTCGACGTTTTTCCGGCAGAATGAAATAGCACATGTTCACTCAAAGACGCAGTTCTTACAACTGGCGTGATCGATTATGGAGAAACTCGCTCCATGGATAGAGGAGGTGCGTGGAATGACATCACCAAAACAGTTGTTGCCAACTCCCCTTTTTCAAGTTACACACTTACTCTCGTTTTTTTGTGCCTCGCCCTGTTTTTATAAGAGAGAGAGGCTATATTTTGTTTTAAAGCGCTTTTTTATGTATCATAATGCTGAATAACTTTAGAATCGTAAATAATAAGCATTTTTCATTCTTAAGAATGAAAAATATTTGATTAAATGAGTTTGACTTAAACAATTGAATTTTAAACATTTTGGCTACAGAAAAAAAGACATCAGATAAAAGATAATAAAGGAAATTTGAACAAATATAAGACAATAAGAAAAATACACCATAGGAATAAAAAGGTTTTATAGAGAAAATTCTTGACCAAAAACAAAAATAAATAATGGAGAACCGCATACAAAATATCTAGCAATACTGTCTTTTTTAAAACCTCCAAATTCACAAATGTCAATACTTTTCAGATTAATTGATTTTTCCTGTGAAGGAATAATTCTATTCATGCTGTATCGTAATTACAAGGATAATTTTCAATTATGCGTATATGTATATTATTGAAAATTTTATTGCATTAATTTCATATCTCATGGTAAGAAGAAGTGAAAAACATAGAAAGAATTTCAAAATTCCAATTCTATAGTCAGTAATTCTTATAAGCTAGACTTCTGAATTAAACTTTAGCTTTGAATAGCAACAGACATGAATCTTATTTTGTATTATTTTCAAGTATAAGTAATCTGGAACTAAAATATTTCAGTGATAAATTGGATTTGAAATAAAAAACTGCATACAAGCTATAATATAAATTAATACATAAAAATAGATGTCTTACTTACAAGGTTTTTAGATTCTAACTTACCAATAACGTATTCAATATTCGCATCTTTTCAAATTGCTAGAGAAGAATTAAAAAAAAGTAATAAATCTCTAAGTTTTAACAATTTTACTTTGGTACATTCATGAAGGTTACTGAATCTTACACATACAATGGAATCTTAGGAACTACACATGTATGGAAAGAAGCATTTTAAAATATATTAATCTAAGTTTCATAGCGCCAAGAACTCTCGTTTGTGGAGATAGTAGTTGCATATTACAAAAGGATGGGCTATTTCTGGAGTAGTTCGTTGTAAGATTCATCATGCATTAAATTTTATTATAAAAACAGAAAAGAGATTTATAAATCAGAATTATCGATTTTTTTTACTGTTTCGCTTGTGTTTATTACCTAATCAGTGGTTCTTAAACTTTCAATCATCACGGGCACCACCCTTCATGCTCAGATGGACCCCCCCCCCCAAGATTTAGAATACCCTTCACTGACTTAACATTTCTTTATCTAAATACATGTTCTCTAGTGGAGTTTTTTTTTTCATTAAGAGCAATTTAGTGATCTAGTAAAAGATGGCACATTTTTCAATTTTTATACGAGGCTTTTCAGAGTCTGAAAAAAAGAAATTTGAAAGTTATATAAAAGACTCTAAGAGTTTAAGGAACAGAGTTTAAGAAACGCCGACCTAAATGATATATTCATTCAACAATGATAAATTTTAAGACACGAGAAAAACATAGGCATATAAAAAAATATGATATGGAGTATTTCTAACAAACGTGTTTGTGACTGATTGCGATGAATAAATAATGCAACATATGATCGTATTTTAGTTTATTATAATGAGCCAGTAAATAGTTCTGTACTAAATCATTACTAGAGCGCGCGCACTGTAACAAGCATCGGTAGAGCAGGCATGCGAGGTTTGTAGGTGTGGTTTGAGACAAGAGCAAAGTTGCACTTGAAGTAATCTCGCGGGAGATAGGTTGAAGGATATTGGGGTGGATGTGACGTATAAGGGGCAACTGACGTATAAGGGGCTGGGATTCATCACATACATATGTAACTGGGCAAAAGCGGGCATGCGCCGGTGATCTAATTTCATATACATGTAAGAAATCAGTGACCCAGTAACGAGAACCCTAGAATTCCAATTCTTTATTGAATGCACGGGAGTTTTTCTGAGGGAGAAAGCTGGACAAATACAATGTTACAACACGTTACAAAGCTAAATAACAATCTAACGAGTCTTAGGGGTGCGGCTATATTTTAATAGGGAATGCCAGAAGAGATAGAAAGCTGGCAAATTTCATAAATGAAATGATTTGCGGTGTTTTTAACCCGGCATCACTCGCGTGAAAAAATCGACCTTAAGTTCTCGCGCAGGGTGTGTCGTGCCCAAGGGTGTTTACATTGTGTTTTTACCATAAAATTTATATACAAAGGTTATAAAGGAAGAAAAGTAGGAAATACAACATGTTTATTACATTTTTTACACATAAATTGAGTTTTTCTGTTCTTTTTATAAGGGCATTCAGTGCATTGTTTATACACTCCTTTAATCGCGTCGTGAGTGAGTGCGATGTTTTCACTGGATCTTAATTTTTTTAAATCTGTATCTTTTTTAAACTAAACATGTAGGAGTAAACTTCTTTATTCTTTAAATTTAAAAATTTTCGAACTTCTTTTTTTATTTTCTCTTATTTTGTTCCAGCAATGTTTTTTTTTTCCTTCAAAAGTTCATCTGAAAGTGGATTAGATGTGTACCACTTATATTCCTTAAAATTACGTTCTTCACAAATGTTTTTGTGTCTCTACATATAGAACATTTATTTTCAACAGTGTCTTCCTTTTCTAAATCTGGATCGATTTCAGTGGAGGAATCATACTTGCATTTGATTTTTCCTCATCAGAGAATTTTTTCACTCGAAAATACTGTTGTACTATATCTATTAAATACTAAATTTATTAAATTACTTAAATATCACATGTATTCATCATAACTGCAATAATACGCCTTAGCATAAGGAAGAATTAAATCGTGTCCTTGCATTCAGAACTGTAACGGTGATTCACGCGCTGGGTATGACATACCCGAAGAGGTGATATCCCAAAATATATATTTAGAATTCACCTACAAGCTAAGGCCTCTCAAAGGATATGACCTTAAAGTCAGCTACACGAGAAACTATCCATTTTCCGATAAAAGTTTAGAAGGAGCGTTGAAAAAAGTTAGACGGTGGGTATGACACACCCTGCGCGAGTAGTGCTGGGTTAAGGACTCTCACTAGTTCTGTGCTTCTAGATAGAAGTGGTATTATGTCTATATGGAAAGCTTAGTGTTAGTAGCGAAAAGACGGGGAACTATTACATCATCTTCTGCACCAATATTTTATTGATTTGCTTTACATGTTACGAATATAAATATTTGTTATTATATCACATGTATTTACAACAAAAATCAAATAACAAATGTAAATATACAAAATATTTTTACAAGTGATTTTATAACTGACAATGTATTAAGTCCAAAATAATACCATAAAAAATAATTATATTTTAAGGATTGTCAAGCCCGGTTTCTCAGTATATGCCATGATCTAGCGGTAAATCAGTCAATGAAATGCAGTGAAGAAGAAGTAACTAAACCAAACACTTATATTTATAAATTTTTTTAAAAAAAAATTCATCCGGTTAGTTTACTTTAACTTTTATTTGAAAAAAAGAGCACATCTCAAAAACTTCAAACCTCTGCTTGGATAAAAGACTAAGAAAAACACACACACACGTGTGAGTTTGTGTTAATTTTTACAAAGATGTCATCTTTATTATGATAATGCTTCAAAAGCTGAAATGAAATGTGCTTATTTTCATTTCACTATTAAAAAAATAAAGAATTCAAGTTTTTATCCAAATAATTAATAAATTTTTAAGAGAGAGAATTATGAAAATTCCACATATTTTAAGATTTTATCTACGAACAGTGATAACATTTTGTCAAGTGATGGAAGAGACTGGAATCCTAAAATTCAGTTTATTCCAGAGTTTTACGATTTAATCACCCTAAGTCAGAGATAAGAACATAGTTAAACCCAGTTTATGAAGCTACATGTCGAACAATCAGTGAGTTTCTGACCAAAATTACGCAGTAGCTGGAAAGCATTTGGAACTTTGATTTCATGAGATAAGAGCTACAAGGGATATCAGTACCCGATCTTGAAATGCATAAGCTTATTTACACGCCTTTCAAAACACGATAGAATACTCTGATGTATGATGGTAGTAGAAGTTTGACAATGCATTAAATTTTTTTTATACCCGTGCATTAACCAACATATATTTAATTTTCTTTGAATTAAAACTCTTGTTTGATCTTTATCTCTCTCTATATATACATTGAAGAGTCAAAACAAAAAAATTGGTACAGGCATGCATATGCAAATAAAGAGATATGGAACCAATCAGAGTACAGCACTGCTGTCGGTAAAGCCTATATAAAATAACGAGTGTCTGGTACAATTGTTAGATGGGTTACTGCTGCTACAAAGGCAGGTTATCAAGATTTAAGGCGATATGGTACCATCTTCACATTTTTTTTTATTTTTAATATTTGATATTTGGTTTTAATTGTATTTCATAAAGGTTAATATTTAATAATAATTCCATACAAAAAATTTTTAATTTGTTGCAAAATGTTTGTAAAATTAAAATTTTTTTAGCTTTTTTAAGCATTTTTTAAATCCCTAAGGCTTTTTTAAATATGTCTCTTTTTTTCAAACATTTTTTTCCAAGTACCTTATACTATACTACATAAAACTGTGCATGGGTTTTTTTCTGCTGCTGCTTTTTGATTTTTTATTAATTTTTTTGTAGTTAAACTCCCAAAAATTCTCAAAAAAACATTAATTTTGATTTTGAAATTTTTTAGAAAAAGTACTAAACATGTTAGAGCTAAATTCCATGCACATTTTTACAAAAAATACATTTCAGAACATGTATAAAAAATTTCAAACCCATACTTCAATTATCAAAAAAGCCTTAGGGTTTTGAATAACAGTATATGTACAAAAATTCAACATGGAGAAATATGAGTTTGAAGTTTTCATTCCATGAATAGCATGATATAATATTCATCGAATAGTCTGAAACTTTTATGAACTGTTAATTAGCTTATTTAAAACTACTTACCATAAAAAATTGCACAAATGTAGAACAATTAAACAGTATACTACCATAATGAATATATAGAAAAAAACGAATGAAAGTTCAATATATCATAAAACTTTATCTTAATAATTATAAACAAAAATAAATACACACACTTCAGAGCTAATTCCATGCTCAGAGTTAATGCACAACATGTACAAAAGATGCTTATGCCTTTATTTTTTATTTCCATGATTTTAAAAGCCTTCGCATGTTAAATATTGTACACGAATAAAAGCAAAATCAAATAACAATTTATAGGTAAAATACATCAAAATCTAAGAACTGTATACGTGCATTTGCTTAAATAAATATCTTAAAATATTTTAATAATAAAAGTGTTGAATCTCGCACACATGGGATATATATATATCACCAAAAACAAATGTATAAAAATGGGAGAGTTTTTCTATTCTTGCGAATTAGATTTTTAATTATCTGAGTTATCAAAATGAGATTTAGTATTTGTGCTTTGGGAGAATCCGTTTTGAAGTTTAAATTTCATTCATAATAATATCATAAAAAGCACGCATACCTTTTAAATCTTGACGAAATCCATTTGATATTCAGTAAATAATTCACAAACTAGAATTTTTGCATGAATTGCACAATTCTTTCTTAAAATGATTTATTACTGCATATATAATGTCAATCTCATTGATGCGCATTAGAAAAATATAATTAATTCATTTTTATCAGGCTCTTTTCCAGCAGATAATCTGAAATGTAGGCGTAGTAGTTGCTGTTTAGCATCAAACATTGCTCCATTACTTAACGAAAAATGCAGGTAAAGCTTTGAAATTTTGCAGGCATATTTATAAAGGTTCGGGGTATCAAATAAGCAAATAAAAAATTTTCCGACAGTTTAATGATTTTTAGGGTACCATATCGCCTTAAGTGAGTTTGAACGTGGTGTTATAGTTTGGGCATGAGAGATGGGATATAGCATCTCCGTCCGAGGTAGCGATGAAATTTGGATTTTCACGTACGACCATCTTACGAGTGTAGCATGAATATCGAGAATCCGGTAAAACATCAAATCTATGACATCGCTGTGCCCGGAAAAAGAACATGCAAGAACGAGACCAACGACGACTGACGAGAATCATTAAGTGAAACCGACGTGCACCCCCCCCCCCACACACAAATTTCTGAAGATTTTAATGCTAGTCTATTAACAAGTGTCACCATTCTCCGAAACATCATCGATATGGGCTTTCGGAGCCAAAAGCCCACTCTTGTACCCTTGTTGACTGCATGACACAAAGCTTTACGCCTCGCCTGGGCCCGTCAACACCAAATTTGGTCTACTGACGACTGGAAACACGTTGCCTGGTCTGACGTGTCTCGTTTAAATTGAATCGAATTGATGGACGTGAATGGGTATGGAGACAACCTCATGAATCGATGGACCCTACATGTCAACAGGGAACTGTTCAAGCTGGTGGAGGCTCTGTGATGGTATGGGACTCTGCAGTTGGCGTGATATTGCACACCTGATATGTATAGATACGACTCTGACAGGTACGTAAGCATCCTGTCTGATCATCCGCACCCATTCATGTCCATTGTGCATTCCAACGGACTTGGGGAATTTCAGCAGGACAATGCGACACCCCACACGCCCAGAATTGCTAGAATGGCTCCAGGAGCACTTTCTTGAGCTTAAACATTTTTGCTTAAAATAAAAATCATGTTTTTTTTTAAAAAAATGTTTAAGGGTACAAGAGAATACACATTTCCGTTTTAAAACTCTGAAGAAAGATCGTTTGTGTGTGTGTGTATTTTTAAGATTGTGTATCACATATTTTAAGCTTAAAGTTGGATACATTATATAGATCTAAGGAGTTAATAACAACGAGTTGTCACTCTGTTATGGGGCTTAAATACGTCTAAGTTTACTTTACATTTTAAGTATCTTTTTTACCACTATCCCACAGTGCTGCACTGAATAGTTATTTTTTGATGGCAAAAATTCTTCTGAATTACATACGTACTTCCTTTCTCAGTTCCATTAAAAATTTACAAAAGTTTTAAGCTTTAAAAATGGAGCCAACCTTGCGTTTATGTTATTTTTTTTCTTAAATTGTATCTTCATGTAATGAAAAATGTAAGAAACAAAAATACTGCAGTCATTAGTTAGGTTTTAAAATCTTGCTTATAAAATATTTATAGGAAATAATAGGTAAGAAGAAATAAAGGAGTTGATATAAAAAATATAATAAATAATGTGTTACTGAAAACATGATACAAAGATATCCTTGTTGCTGGTTTGTTGGAAAGTTTATTTTCATTTCATGTATATAATATATTCCGTAAAATCAGGTGTATAAAGCACACTTATACTTTCAAGCTCCATTCTTTAATTTTTAATTATATTCCCCGTATGATGCGTCACCCGTTTTTAATAAAGACATTTGAAATATTCGTGTGTAAAAGTGTGTAGGGAAATTAATGTAATTCTAATATATATATATACCCATAAGAATGTAATAAACTGCTCATCCGTGGATTGGAAACCCCTCCAAGATTTTTTGCTTCTAATCCGATCGGCTGCATGTGCTCGCTTTATTCGGCAATCACAGACGATAAACTTGTTACACTGACTTCATTAGTAAATGGGCGTAACTTTAGTTTAGGGAATTTAAATCAGTCACACACGCCGCGTGTATAGCAACGTGTTCGAGCAGAGTGGAATGACGTTATTGGCTTGCCTAATAGACTTGTTAAGACTCCTACAAAAAGAATCATGCACACGATCAACAGTGACGAAAACTTAAGAATCCTTACCAGTTTGAGATACCGATGTTTACGTCTTTTTTAAAGTTCTTTTCCATTGGTGGTTAGATTTTAATGTCGGAGGATCGACATACCATTTTGTTCAAACACGTCGCTGGACACGTGTGACTGATTTAAATTCCGTTAACCAAAGTACGTGCTGCACCATTTGCTGTGGTGTCCACATTTTTACGAATGAAGTTAGTGTAACAACTATATCGTCCTCGATTACCGAATAAGGCACGCATGTTCAGCCAACTGGACTAGACCCAAAAAATCTCGGAGGGGTTTCCAATCCATGGATGGACAATTTATTACAATATGATGAGTAGTTCCATAATAATAAGCCATAACCTTTGAATACTTTAAACCCTGATACCCTGTATAATGTAACGGATTGTTTTTGATTTTAAATAATGATATTTTTATGAAATATCTAATATAAGTATACATTTAAAAAGCTGTTACATAGGTTACAGCTATTTCTTTGAAGAGTAAAAAAATATCTTCTTCAATCTTCTTACAAATTATTCCTTAATGAAGACATTTGAGAGTTATTTTCTTACTTCTTCCCATTCAGCTTTAAGCTTGATACACAAACACTAGGAAATAACATTGCTTTTTTATTAATAATAGAGTTCTTACGATGTCTAATTCAGGAGTGTAATTGAATTTATACTGTGTGTTAGGTAAACAAAAAGGAAACTCCAACTTCCCCAAATAACTTTCTTGTGAGGTTTTAACTTGATTATGATGGAAGTAAATGATATACTTTTACGGGAAAAAGAATACATTTAGAAAATAACTCAGATACTATAGGCATATTAGTTAAGTTGGTTACTGTAACAAAACAGGAGTTTTGCTTGCTGCTATCAAATTTTGGAAGATAGTTCCCATATATTATAATAAAATGAAGGAACATATTCTAAATTCATGAAGGAACTTAGACGCGAGAATTTAGGTGTATTGGAAGACCACTATTTCAATTTTCCTTGAGAAAAACAAAAGGTCATTTGCAAAAGAAAAAGTGTGAATATTAATAGAGCAATATCTTAAAATATTTAATTCGTGTAATGTAAGTAAAATGTAATAATATAATTAGCGAGAAAAATGTTTTGTTGGAGGAAAAGCTAGCAGAAAATTAATTTATATTATCTAATGCGTTTTATATTTCTGTAGCTTGTATTGTATATCTAAGTTATATCTCGCATTTGTTTTATATTGCTTTTATGTTAAGGGGACATGGTACGATTTATGCAAAAAATTTTAATTTAAGGATTTTCAAAATATTTTTGGTTGTTTCCTATGTGTATACTATGTAAAACAGATTTTGTTTTCAAAATTGCATAAAAGGCTAGCCATTTAATTTTTTAAGTAAAAAACTTAACATTTGTGAAATGATTTTAAAATGTTACTCCTCCTACAAAAATTTAAGTACAAGTATGAAATTTGATTTACAAGTTCGTTAAACTATGTATAGCAAAAACTGGTATGGGTTTTGCGATAACAGGATTTGTATTCATACAATACTTCTTTTTAGGAATACTTTTTGAAAATTCCTTAAAAAATGAGTAAATTCTGAGTTCAATTACTTAAGAAAATAAGTATTGCTTTGATTGAAAAATGCATACCAACTTTTGTTGCATGTACTATTAGCAACAAGTGAAAAAAATTTCCAAGTATTAGGCACAATAGAAAAAAAGCCTTAGCATTTTAAATGAAGACGAACTAGTTATTTTATCTTTCTGTGAGATAAGTAAGTTATAAAGTTTTGATTTGTGCCATAGGGATGTGAATAAAAACGAACGTAAAAGCTATCATAATTCTGCGTTTTTTTTAAGTTTAGAGCTTTCAAATTTTGTGAGGTTATAGAAAAGTATATAAAGAATAATTTTGGCTAAAATGATTTTTTGACCTATTTTTTCAATTGAATCGTACTGTGTGTGTGTCCCCTTAAAATACTTATATTCTTCTATAAAAACATGCTTCTCACTTTTATTTATGATACTCTTTTCGCTGGCTTTGCAGATTGATTCGAACTTTATTGAGTGAACTTTCATTATTTTATCATCATAAAAATGATAAGCTTTAATACTGAAAAAATATAATATAAAGTAATCATATATATTGCATGAAAGAAATAATTTTAATGTTATTCATTTAATAAATAATTTTAAAATTAAGGATTGTGATTATTCTTTATATTACATTAATCTAACATTTAACAATTTATGTTATCAAAGTTTCTCCTAAGAATACTGCTGTAATATCTATGACAAAATTTGCTTAATTTATCTTCAATAATCGTTATGCTCGCAATACTTCTTATTTTTTTTCTTATTCTCTTCAGTTATAACCCAACTTTTTAATAAATTTATAAATCTAGGATGTAAGACTGATTAAGAAATACTAAACTTTTTTTTAAACCGTGTTCCAATATTTTTTTAGTTCTTTTTAAATTGAGTCTAATTTCAGCCTGATTTAAATTTAAATCAACCTGATTTTATTTTTAAATAGAAATAGTCTATATCCGAATTAATTTACCGATGAATATTATACGCTCTTTCAATTATTACTTAAATGTAAAATACATGAAAGCATCAGACAATTATTAACAACTTGGTGAAAAATGTGAAGCAAATACTATGATCGGTAAAAAGGTAATATATATGTATATAGCAAGGGTAGATCATTTAAAGATGGCAGCACAAACGGGATTGATGAAGAAAAATATGGGTAATCATCCATCATTATTGAAAACATAATTTAAAAATACAGAAAAAATTCCAGAAATAATCACTAAACGATTACGCAATTTATTTAAAGTGTTTCCTTAAGTTTTGAGAAGTGTTCGGTACAAAATTGTGAGGACCATTTATATTATAGGAAGCTTTGATCACGCTGCTTTCCAAAAATGTTGATTGATTACAACAAAATCGAACGTTTTGTCTGTGCTTTGATCATCCTCAAAAGGTGTAGAAGCCTTTAACAAGTTAACTGTGGAGCTCCAGTGTGAGGTAGCGCAATTATGTGTGTTACGGACATCGAAAGATGCAAGTATACTCCTCAATCACAGACTAAGTTACGCTGTTAAAGTATTAAATAAAAAAGAGGGGCTTATTATATAAATTGCCAATTTTATTACTAATATTTTACATTTTTGTACGGGGGTATAAAGTAATTAGCTTGACGAAAGGTTTCTAAGGTGGACTATCCTTCTGACCTTAAGTTTTTATGGATATCTATGAATATTAATGACCTTCAAAAATCCCGGACTGAGAGATCTAAACACACGCTTTACTTCCTTCTCTTACTGGAAAAGTGTTTTCTACCTGTCTTGATTCTAAAGAAGTTCTTGAGTAGCTGCTGTAGGGTTGATCACAGTCCTCTTACCAGAAAGCATTCTACTTCACTTACCCTAATAAAATAATAATTCCTTAGGCAACACGAGATTGTGCCATTACTCTAATGTCAGCAAATGGTTCTAACATCAAACAATTGGCATCTACACCACTCTATAACTAGGTTACTTCAAACCAACAACTTTCAATGGGCTCAACGCCTGCTTGATGTCAAGCATTTGTCCCACGGCTGACCATACCTGTAGAAACCCTACTGTAAATTAACTTTCCAACTTTTGCCTTTTCCCTTTTTAGACTAATATTTAAGAAACACTAGCATCGCCCATAAATAAATTCGTAATGAGAACTTATACACTGTTTCAGCCGGTGCATTACGTGAATGACATGAATTCATCTTAAATTTTTTCATATTTTTGAAGTGAAAACTTCTTTCGCGGCGTTGGGCACTTTTTGGTAGGGAAAAATCTTATGAATTCGCGTCACCGGCATGCTCTGACTAGCGCATGCCCAGTGTGTTGTTCGCCTTAGACACGTTTTGGATGGGTGAAATCTTATGCGTTCCCCTCACCGACATGTTTATAGCAGTATATCTGTAGCTATACAGCTGACGTATAGTGCTGTGTATATATTATAAGTGAAGTTGAATGTATTTAGTGAAAAGTTCCATGTGTATATATACTGTGCATTGCTCGTTGCGATTCCGAGAATGGGCAATACATGTTTATGTGGTTGCCGTGTATATTTCGCCAGGACAATCTATGAGATAGACACAACAACTTTTATTCGAAAATTTGATGATTTATACAAAAGAAGGTTCTGAAATACTCGAAAAAAGAATTTGGCGAAAAATATGATAATGTACCGATGATTTTAAGTGGAGACTTCAATATAAACTTTGCAGATGATAAAAATCTACCACTAATTGAATTTCTAAATGAAACACTTAATTTAAATATGTCCAATGATCGAAAACTCAGTACTACAAAATATAAAACGACGATCGATGCGGTTTTTACACACACACGCGATACTTAGATAAATTTGAATCAAACATTTTCCTTTCTTACTTTAGTTACCATAAGCCCATTGTATCTTTTTTAGAACAAAATGAAATAATTGAAAGTACAAAAAGTCTAGGTATTGTTGAAATTAATGATGACAATGATGCAAACAATTAAAATAATGTTAAAAATCAAGTACATTGAAATTTAAGTAAATACAAATACTATCCATAAATAATATGATTGTATATTAATTGTTATTTCAATTGAATTGTATTTATATTTTGTCATGATCTTGTACAGCCGTAATATATATTTGAATAATAAAAAACCATATAAACATGCATTTAGTTGTTGCTCGGAGTGTCAATAGATATGAAAACCAGATTGATGTTGATAATTTTAATTCAAACATTATGAAATTTCAAATTTTAATACTAAAATTTCTAAGTTTTCACTTCTATTGGCAGTTTCTATAACTGCCAATTTTTTTATTTATTTATTTTACTCTACCTGGTCTCTAAATACTCTAAACATCTTAAACCCCGTAGATATGTTTCGTTTTTCTCAAAAACTACAATATAAGAACGCAATTGTCACTATTTTTTAAGCATGACATGTATAATTGTCAATACACAAAATAATGCAACTTCTTCATGGCGAGATACTCCTCAATCACTTTTAAATGGTTAAGTTAAATTAAAGGAAGACATGGTATTTTAGTTGAGGAGTGTTTGTTTGCGAGTTGGCAAAGTAAGTGCTGAATTATAAGACTGGTTATCTTTTGCTCTTTTACTTAAAAAGCATCTTGATGGTCAATGCCTGGAGGAAAATGACAACATCAAAATGGCCATGCTGCATTAAATAACAAATCAATGTGGATGTCATCTGTTTGGATAGATTTCAGAAGTTAATCGTGTGATATATAATTTTCATGTGCTATTTTCTTTCTATTTAGTCGGAGAAAATTTAAAGAACAATTTCATATATTATTGGATATCCTTGAATATCTTCGATATAATTAGTACAAGCCTTATTATTCCTATCATAAAAGCCAATAGACAATGTACTCCAGTCAGTATCATATTCAGTATTTAACTCCTTAATAAAATCATGCACTGTGTAAAATATTTGCTTGTTTTGGTTAGTCCACTGAACTCCACTCCCCTTTGAAATAAATAGTAATTGTTAAATAGTTTGTAAATTAGGTTTCATTTACTTTGGAAGCGAATATTATATAAAGCCAGATTCGCAAAACTTTTTTTTCAGATTTTTATTCATAAGATTGAACTTTTCATACATTTTTAAATCTACTTGTGAAACTTTGTAAAATAGCTTTTGAAATAGATTTACTGCAGTAGCTTGATAGCAATTATACATATGTCATGTATTTTCTCGAAATAACTAGTTCATATGAATGTAATTTGTTCAAATGAAAATTATATTAAATGTTGTTAAAACTTCTAAAATATTGGCTACTGAAACACAGTTCAAATAAATAATATTTGATAATTCTAAGTATTAACAAACATCTTTTGAATTAAAAAATTATATCTGGTAAATATTTAATTTTAATTTAGGTAATAAGCATTAAATTTTATTCTTCTAAGATATTGTTCATTAGCAATTCTATCCATATCAATGGTTATGAATTGCATTATAAATTTATAAGCAAAATCTATTATTTTTGCTGCCACTTAAATTAAATCAATTCTTAATTGTAAATCAAACTAATAATCATTAAAAATAGTAGTTCTTTATTAATAATATCGGTTCGATATCTCCCCTCTATTTGCTGAAAGATGTTTAAAAAAATTATGAAGAATTTTTACCAAATATTTTCAAATTTATACTAAAGGAAAATTTTTACAGTTAAAAATATGTGAATGTATATTTGATGGTGTTATAAAATAAACTATTAGAAACAATATATAAATTTGCAAATATTCAAAGAGTAAGTTGATAGATTTGTTCAAATGTCATTCATAAGGTTAGAATTGAAAAGTAAATTTAAATTATTGGAAAACCGCAATATATATATAACCCTTGAGAATAAATTTGAGTAAATTTTTATAATTTTAGGTAAAATTTTTCTCAGATCAATATATGACATACAAGAACTGCTATTCTAAGCATATATTCTTAATTATATCGAAACACCCATCGTGTGTACACTTGGTAGAAGAAAAAAAAAACAAAGATATTATGTTTGTGAGCTGAATGCCGAAAAATATGCCAGATTTTTTTTTACCTGCAGCCTGTATTTTAGAAAATAAGAAAAATGTAACTTAAGTAAAATAGATTCTAAAAATGTAAACTTTACCTATCAAACACAAAAGCAGCCGTTCTTGAATATGTCTATAAATATTTGTATCTGTTTCGTTGGCCATCTAAGCCTGATTCCTATTGTAAACTAGGATTTGAACATTCTTGTTCTATTGCGTAAAATTTCATTGAAAGATAATCTGTTTGAGAAAAATACAATTCAATACTTTTTCTTAAATTTTACTCTATTAATTTTGATATGTTACTTTACAATTCTATTCGCTAACCTTAGAATTCTATATTCCATTAAACACTTTAGAATTATATTCAACGAAACAAGAAAATTCATATGTTTACCATTTTAAAAAGGATCCTGAATTGAATCTACCTTGAAAGAAGCTATATCCCCTGAAAGTATTTTGGAGTGTTTGTTGTCTTATGTTCATTTTCTTACTAATTCTTGGAATAATAAAATATAAATAACTGATTTGTTTTTGTTATGTCACCTTTTTTTATGGATTTTTTTATTTAAAGTATTTTTCAATTGATATTTCGTAAATGATTTAGCAAAATTAAATTTTTGATTACTTAATAATTCTTTGGATAAACTAAGAACATTCGTGAAAAAATTTACGTAACAATTTAAATATTTTAAAAACCTTGATCTAATCATTTATTTATTTATTTAAAAGGAATATTTAACTTAATTTTTAAAGCTGAGTGTTTATTAATGATATGAATTGAGTAAAATCTTTTAAACAAAGATCTTGCATTTTTGATTTTACGTTTCAATTTTAAATTATGAAAAAAAAACCCTGTGAAATATATTATTGCTTTCTTTCTTTCTTTTTGAAAAAAAAGAAGCAGTTACTGTTTTAAAGAAGTTATTTTACACTTATCCTTTTTTAGATTAGAAAAAGCAATAATTGCGTCAAGATTTACAAACTTCAAGTTACGCTTGTTAAAATTGCACTGAGATTTTGAGGAATGCTTCAAGAAGCGGCGCTAAGTTGCCTTACATTTCTTTCTTTATTTTCTTTTCCTATTTTTCTGTTAATTTTTTAGTTACTTTCTCGATAAATGTGTTCAAACCTTTAATCTTTAAATTGAGCGTATTCACTGAATGCATGCATGCATTCGTATTTCAGAAAACTTCTTTTATTTTACATTGCTTTGAGTTATATAATCGCATATATTCAACAAAAACAATTTGGGAAGGATTTTTGTAAAAATAAAGGATATTGCGTTGAATACATATATGCAAACAATAAATGAGATAAATATTTTTCCTCCGGAATAATTAAGTGAATTTTCAAAATCGTTCAAAATTATTACTATGTATATGCATTAATATAATGTATCATATAAAATACTATATGGCTTAGCTCTAAAAACGATTCAAATTTAAAACAAGAACCATCATGGTTTGTTTGAACATGGTTCTAGTAATTACAAACAATTACATTTATGAAATGCTGATGGTTAGAGGGCAATTAGAACATATTCAAAAGACATCCTCACTCAGATTCCGTGTTTAAACAGAAGTGCTGTTACTAATGCGTTCTCAAGGATATGTCAAGCTACAAGACATGCTCTATTTAATAGTAGTCACGTTGTCGTTAATATGAAGTGCTCTGAGTATGGACTGATTGAACAACCTGTATTAATTATGATATAATGTTGTTGGAAAACTCGAAGTGCCATTTTAGTATAAAGAAAATTACATGTTGTTATTAGTTGATAAAATTTTTCAATTTATTTAGGCTTATGTTTTTAGTTGGTTACACAGCGAATCAATAATACAAGTAAGAAAAATTGTGAGTAAAATTTCAGAATCGTGATTTCTGCTTGTCATGTAAATTTATTAATTTTTTAGTGATATTTTTAATTTTCGTTTGTAGGTTGAAGTAATGAAAAAGTTTCCTGAATATTTTTCCAGTAATAAGTAATTTGAATCTATCTTCATATATCTATATAATGTATCTATCATAAATCACTTTTATTGTTATAAAGTTCTTATGATGTTTTACTGTGATTAAAGTTATGTGTTATGTGGAAAAAGGGTAAATGAACTGAATTTGGATTGATTGGAAAACCTGCATTAAATTTAATATAGTGTTGCAGGAAAACTCGAAGGGCACTTTTAGCATAAAGATAATTACATGTTGTTATTAGTTGCTAGATTTTTCAATTTATACATATTTATATTTTTAGTTGGTTACGCACCTAATCATTAATACTACTGTGACAATTAAATAACCGGACTAGTTTTAAAAATTAGCTTTGTTTAAAACAATTTACAAATACTTTTTAATCCCTATCAATACATAGCTGCATACGAGTTTTCCACCATTCACAGACGAATGGCTGCTCTCATCATTAGGGAGTCACAAATCTTAAGTAAGTCTAGCCCCGTTTTTTAAGACCTACCAGTCTCCTCCTCACAACAGACTGAAAATGTGATTCCATCAATACATTTTTTTACTTTAAGAAATAGGTAGAAGTCGTATGGTGAGAGATTTCGTGAGTAAGGTGGATGCTCGAGTACAGTAATGTGTTTGTCTGCCAAGCACTGTTTTACAGAGAGAGCAATGGACACTGGTGTGTTGCCTTGGTGCAAAATCCACGCGTTGCTGCTTCACAGATCTTGCCTTTCCTTCCTCTGTTTTTCTCTATACTTTCTCAGGACCTCAAATGAAATACTGCTGTTTTACCGTTATTCACCGAGGTACTCATTCAATCATAATGATGACATTAATATCGAACAAAAACGATGAGCATCAATTGTTCTTGATGTTACAGATCGACAAGAACGTTCATCATCTTCAGCAACCTTCCGAAAATCATTAGTTAAAGTCAAAAAATTTGACTTTGTGACTTGTTAACGAAGTGTTTGGAGATAATAGCAATTTAATACATGCAGTTAAAAATCTTTTTTTTTTAATTTCAGGAGGAATTTTTTTCAAAGTTCGATTTTTACGTTTATCATGATCGTGGCAATTAGACACAACAACGTCTTTCTCAGGTGAGTGAGTGAGTGACTGTAGTGTTTACTGGCGCAAGAGCCAATTTTGGCTAAACTGCGCCATACGTTTGTTAAAGTATTTAAAAAAGCCGATGAAATATAAAATATATATTTATATATGTGCATGCCTGCATGCACATACATAAACATTAAAGTTAGAATAGTTTTAAATTATTTTGTCAAATGAGGTATAAAAATCCAATTTTAAAAATAAAAGCAAACAGATTTTGGTGGGGGGTTTCCCCCACCAAGTCAGACAAGGATAAAACAGATGTATGAAAAAAAGTGATACGATGATGCTTAAAAACAGGACAATCGATTAAAATGTGACGCACTGTGTACAAGACCTTACATGAAGGACATTGCGGAGCATCTTCCCCCCCAAAACAAATGCCTGTGTGTGAAGCGAGTATGACCAATGCGAAGACGAGTCAACTTGACATCAGTCCTTCGCATTGGCATAACAGGCCATGGTCCTATGACAGGTTTCACAGAAAGCAGTTTGTTATCCAACTGCTGACTCCATGATTCCTGCCATGCTGTAAAAATATGATGCCGGATGACACGCTTCATATCTGATAGCGGAATAGCTAGTGGAAAAAAGGTCGTCGCCGACCGAGCCGCACTGTCCGCCTGCTCGTTGCCAATAATCCCTACGTGGCTGGGTAGCCAGCAAAACAATATATCAAAACCCTTGCTATATAGTCGACTAACGATGTCGAGTGCATTACACACCACTGGATGACACCGATCGTTGTAATTTTCAAGCGCTTCTAATACACTCATGCTATCAGTATAGATGCAGTATTTACGAGGTGAACAGGAGTTGATTAATTGAAGTGCACGGTATATGGCGACAGCTTCGGCAGTGAAAACACTGCAAGAAGTGTCGAGCCTATAACCGAGCATGTTATCTTCAATCTCGACGCCACAGCCTGCGTAACCTGCACGTTTCGAACCATCTGTAAAGATGGGCGAATACACACTATACCGACTGCGATGGTAAGAGAAAAGGCGCTGAAAGACAACAGATGGGACAGTGGTTTTACTGTACGAGGCAAAAGGGTTTATATAGTGCAAATGTGGCATATTCCAAGGTGGAAATCGCCAAAAGTTTCGTTGCTGGATGTCCACGTTAGGTAGGTCGAGATCAGAGAGCATGAGCTTCATCCTATCCATAAATGGCCGCTTGTTAGATGGCCGGGCATCATATAATCTCTTCATGCTGGTACTGATGTACAAGTTTTTTAAAGGATGGGAAGGTAATGACAAGAACTTAAAATAATAGGTAAGTGAAAGTTTCCTCCGTCGTAAGTCCAGAGAAAGCTGATTTGAGTCGACGTAGAGACTCTGCACTGGGGATGTGCGAAACGCACCAGAGCAGATTCTCAATGCCATATGATGGACAGGGTCAAGTTTTTTTAGAGCAGAATTGCACGCAGATCCGTATACAATACATCCGTAGTCGATACGAGAAAGTACGCTGGCTTGATGCACTCTGAGTAATGATGTTCGATCCGCCCCCAAGAGGTGTTGGACAACACCTTCAAGAGGTCTAAAGACTTTTCACACTTCTTCCGCAAATGTAAGATATGCGGAAGGAAAGTGAGTCGGCGGTCGAAAATTACTCCGAGGAAACGTACATCGGTGACTACGGGAATTTGTACATCACGGATGCGTATTTCGGGGTCGAAATGAATACCCCGTTTGCGGCAAAAGTGCACGTAGCAACTCTTGCTCGCAGAAATACTGTGACCGTTCGTGTCGCACCATTTAATAATATTATTGACGGCAGTTTGTAACTGTCGCTCAATAGGTCGCATGTCCGAGCCTTCGCAACTAATTTGCAGGTCATCAACGTATAAAGATGCCTGTATAGAGGGCGATAAAATATTTAAGATGGGTGAAATATGACATATAAAAAGGGTGATGCTCAAAATACTCCCCTGAGGCACACCCTCAGCTTGAGTAAAAGGAGAAGAGTCTTATTCGAAAAGTGCGGAGATTTAAAAAGTTTTTTATAAATATTGGCAAATTGCCTTTAAAACCAAAATCAAAAAGAGTGCGAAGGATCCCATAGCGCCAAGTACGATCATATGCCTTCTCGATATTGAAGAAGATAGAAACCAGATGGTTCCTCCGGACAAAAGCATTTCTTATTTTGCTTTCCAGCAATATCATATTATCGAGAGTGGACCTTCCCTTACAGAAGCCACTCTGAAACAGAGGAATGCATCGATTCCTTTCTAGCTGATACACAAGACGGGCATTGACCATACGTTCTAGTGTCTTACAAAGGCAGCTCGTGAGTGCTATCGGTCGATAGCTGAGAGGGTCCTTTTGATCTTTTCCAGGTTTTAGGATGGGAATCACTATGGCTTCTTGCCAATGAGTAGGATACACCTGCTCCCTTCATATTCGGTTGAATAGGTACAGGAGTCTTACTAGTGAATCCTTGTTCAAATGGCGAAGCAATTCATAAGATATTCCATCAGGACCTAGACTAGTATTATGGGCCGATGATAAGGCCCTCTTCAATTCCCACATGTCAATGTCACAGTTGTATGGTACAGGCTGTCGACACCTGAAGTTGATAGGTGTCCGCTCTAAACGACTCTTAGTTGCCTCAAATACAGGGCTGTATGAATCGGAGCTGGACACACTAGCAAATGTTTGGCCAATCAAGTTGGCCACATCAACAGGCGACGAATAAATGGCCAACGATGTTTCCAATATCGGAATGGTAAAGTCCCGATAAAGGCCATTCGCGGCTTTCACCTTTCTCCATAACTGTAGACTTGTAGTGGACGATGCTATTGAAGATATATACTGGATCCAAGATTCTCTCTGACTTTGACGTCGAATTCTACGAGCTGACGCTTTTGCACGTTTGAACGCTATGAGATTTTCTGTGGTGGGGTATCTCCTGAAAATACCCCACGCCCTCCTTTGTTCCTTTTTTGCTTGTTGGCAGGAAGAATTCCACCATGGTTTTGCACAGCTTCCGAATAGAATAAGATGTTTTCGGAATGGCTGCATTGGCAGCATTTCGAATAGCTTCAGTGACGTTAAAAATGGCATCATCAACTTCTCTGCTCTGGACCATTGTGCCAGTGATAACTGCTAGCCGTGTGAATTTATCCCAGTCAGCGCGATGAAAATGATATGTGGGAGGGCGATATTGTGCCCTCGCACCATTAACATGCGAGACTAGGAGAGGGAAATGATCACTATTGTATAGATCTCGTTCAACCTCGAGATTCAACATTGGTAGCAGTGTTGGCGAACAAATGGCAAGATCGAGGGAGTGAAATGTCCTCGTGGGTGCATGGAAATACGTTTTCTCGTCGTTGTTAAGCAGACAGAGACAGTGATCAGAGATCAACTGTTCGATCTGCCGCCCACGAGAATTTGTATCATCCTGTCCCCACAGAGGGTTGTGTCCGTTAAAGGCACCGAGCAAAATAAAAGGAGCTGGCAATTGACTGACTAATTGATTCAAATCCACTTGCTTCACAACATCATTGGGTGGTAAATAAACAGAACAGACTGTGACTAAAGAATGGATATGTATCCGTACTGCCACAGCCTGTAATGATGTGTGCAGTGTGACGACATTACTAGGATAAAGATGGGACGTGAAAAAGCATACACCTCCAGTTGGAGATGCATTACCATCTACATCCCGTCGTACACAATTATAACCACGCACTCGCATTGTCATGGTACTCTTCAGAATAGTCTCCTGAAGAGCAACACATGCGGGCTGGTACGTGGATACGATGGATTTGAGATCATCGAGTCTAGTCCTCAAACCACGGCAGTTCCATGAAACAAAGGAGACCTTTATAAGATTGCATTCGCTCCGCCTTCGGAGCTAGGAGTCGAAGGACCCGGTACTGTGTCCATAAAATCATCATCCGATGGATGTAATTGGATTGTTTCCGAATTATTCACTGGATGGGTTTTTTCGAAAAATTAGACATTTTCTTTTTGGGTCTTACAGAATTCATTTCTCGTTGACGGGATCTTTGGTCTTTTAGGCGAAGTGCTAGGAGGTCTTGAAGTAACTATTTTCTTTGGAGTTGGAGGGGGAGAGTTCTTTTCCGCCGTTTTTATTTCAGGATCTGAATATTGTGTCGAACTGTCTTTAAATGTTTTTTTTTGCGACACTAGCGTAACTAACTCCTGGGACCGGTGTGCGTGAGGAAACGACACGTCGGGCTTCAGGGTAGGATATATTATTTTTAATTTTCAGGGTCATAATTTCTTTTTCAGTACACCAAGTCGGGCAAGCACGAGAGTTAGAAGGATGATTTCCATTGCAGTTAACACAGCGCTCCTTCAGTTTACAGTCTGTACTATCATGGCCTGTCTCCGCACAACGAGCACAGGTAAGTTTACCTCGACAAGTGGTTTTAGAATGGCCATATCGCTGACAATTAGAACAGCGCAGCGGATTTGGAATGTAGGCTCGAACTGGACAGTTGAGATAGGCAGCCTTTACGGCCTGTGGAAGGTCAGGAGTCGAGAAGGTCAGGATGAGGTTCTTTGTATTTAGCACCTGTCCATCCCGCCTAATTGTGATTCGTCTGACTCCACAGACCTTTTGTTCGCACAAATTCTCAAGAATCTCGTCGGTGTCCACATTCAACAAATCCGCAGCCGAGATAACGCCGCGGGAAAAATTTAAACTGGTGTGTGGAGTGACACTGATGTCAAAATGGGCCATTTTCTTTAGATTCATAAAAGCTGAAGCTTGATTGGAAGATGTAACTTCGAGGAACAGGTCCCCAGATCGCATCTTCCGAATCGTCTTAACAGCTCCTATGGCACTCGTGATTGCCTTATGAATTAAGAAAGGTGAAACTTTGAGGAAATTGTCGTCATTCTTTTTAATAATGAAAAACCGGGCAGTCAGATACAATTGTTGCTCCACAATTGGAGGAGTTGACGAAATCTGGCCTCCGTCGGGGCACGAAGAAGTTCCTGGACTCAATGACGGGGTCGAGTTCTCGACCCGGTCAGCCCAGGAGAGAGTATTTGATGGCGCAAAAGATATATTATTTGTCTCCATAGGAGGCGGCAAAACGATATTCTCTTTAGTAGTCATCATATTTTTGGCTACACGGATTCCTTCCAGTTCCATCGGGGCCCCCGCCAGACCCCGAATTCCCACACTTTTCTAACGTGCAAGTGGAACCGCCGGAGGATTCTTCAAAGCTAGACGGCGAGGAAACCCCATAACGTGCTGCCGGGCACGGTCCAAGGCCGAAGCCAAGGAGGATTTCTCGATATGAACGAGTCCCCGCTGCCTAGCCATCCGCTACCAAGGCCCTCAACCTCTAGGACGTTTTCGGCAGAACGTACCTCAAAGCCGTCGCCAGCGACCGCACGCAACTCTTCCGCCGCATACCCTACCCCGCAAGGGTCCTTTCCACTGCCCAAATAGTATCCCTCGCGGGAGAGGCTACAGGGTGGTACTAAGACCCCTTAAAACTAAGGCTAGGTACGCAGCAGATCGGTATTGATACGCCGCCGACCTGTTACTATGTTAATTAAAAGAAAAAAAAAGGATTTTTTTTTAAAGTTTTTAAAACATATCTTTTAAATTTTTTTGGATTTTTCAATTTTTTTGCTTAAACAATGTTATAAAATTAATAGGAAAGCAATAATCGTGGGTTATGTAATTTAAACAGTGATATCTTATCACAAAAACCATAAACCAAAGGAACTCCCCAAAGCAAACAAATGTCCAAAAGAAAAAAAGGGGAGAGGGGAGAGGGAAAATAAAGATCACTGGGTCCCTCGGGAGCGTGAAACCCGTACTCACCTAAAGAAGGCGAGCCCCTGAGGGGACGACTTTCTCAAACAAGAATTAAAAAAAAAAAACTGACCTAGATAGAGGGACGGAATAACGTGCTACCAGCACCGGAAAGGTCTAGGTAAACTATATATTCCATTCCCACTCCTTCACACCAAGTCTAACGGCTAGGACAAGCCAGTCCGGGAATTTAATTGTCACAACTTGTACAAGTAAGAAAAACTGTGCGTAAAATTTCAGAGAAATTTGGAATTCTGCTTGCCATGCAAAATGTTTAATTTATTAATGATATTTCTTAACTTATGTTTCTAAGTTAAAATAATGAAAAAAAAATCCTGAATATTTTCCCAGTTTTATACAATTTAAATCATCAATAGCATCAAAGCTCATTTTTGTGTTTTTAAGCTCTTTTGACGTCTTATTGTGATTATGTAGTTATGCGTTATGTGGAAGTGAACAAATTAATTTTTATACCTGTTGTTTTTAGGGATAAGAATAGGTGTCCGTTTTTTGTATAACATATTTTATGGTACCGTTGATTAAATGTTTATTTTACTATTTTAATAAATAAGATGAATTTAATAAGAAAGAACAGTTTCAGAGGAAATTTAATTTGTTAGTTTATATAATTGAGTCACTTTGGTCAAATTTCAAAAACTTGAATAATTTTCCTTTTTCATACACTTATTTTGAAATCACTTAGAAATTGCATATTTATTAAAATATCTTGTCCTTCAAATCTTTGATTCTTTCTACAATATGATGATTGTAAATGGTAAGCTATAATGATACACATTCTAAGTACTGTCTCCTAAAAATGAGATGCTTTACTCAAAGATAGTTTTTAAGAATTCCTATAAAAGGAAATATTCACATATATTTAATACAATTAAATACAAATAATAATTTAATGCATTTTTTAATGATTTTTGTAGAAATATGTAGATGTATCTTATTATAAATAAAGCAACATTAAAAAGTTACTTCTTTAAAAAAAAAAGTATTTTTTCCCCAAGATGCCTTCAAATAATTTAAAAAATAATCCACTTCCTAGCATAATAAAAATTTGAAACAAGATTCAAAAAATACTTTTTTGTTCTTACATATTAATGCATTATACTGTGTGTGCTGTATTACTTATTAAAAAAATCAAACTTTATACATTTGTAATAAAAAACAAGAATTTTCGCGTTAAATTACTTACATCCATATAAAAAAAATAATGCTTTGAGTTATAATTTTTTTAAAGATTATTTTTATATTAGAGAAATGAATATATTTTAATAAAATTAGAAAAACTTATTCTAGCATCTGAATGGTTTTTAAATTTTAAGAAATTATCAACGTTGTTTTCATACCTAAATGATTTTTTTGTTCAAATAATTTTGATTAAAACAAATGAAGCAAATAGAAAATGCAATACAGTTCTCTCGATGACATTCACAGACATTAAAACTTTTGTTGCTCCCAAAAAAGAGGGAGATATGTGACAAATACATTTTAGTTCCCATGAAGACTGTCATATAGGAGGATACTGTCAAGGTCATTGTAGAATACACAAACAGTGTTTCCAGAATTAACGATTTCGCGAGCCTGGGATGACTATGTGTCTCACGCGACTATTCAAGGATTAAATGTACAAAAATTGTGATATCATTAAGAGCCTTAAGTCTGAAGTGGTAAAAAATTAATACCTTAATGGTCTATTTTTTTCTCTCATATTATTTCATAACTTAATTGAGAATTTTTCATTTAATTTTGGCAAATTTTATAAATTTCTTTACAATGTGTATTCGTAACTATTTGTAATGTGTAATTATTGCGAATAATTAAGACATATTAATGCAGCAAAAAGTGTTCACTGATAAAATGAAGAATGCTAAGTATTTTGGTGAAAAATTGGTATAGATCATGAAAGTAAAATGTCAATCTAATCCCTTTTATAATATTCCAAAATTCAAAATAAATCCTGATGTTTATATAGTATTATCAAAGAGAAACTGTTAGCTCTTTAATTTAAAGCAAAATTATCTCATAATTGCCAATTTTGGTTGATTTTGACAGAATTCAGAACAATAAGCAATTCTCATTTAAGTTGCTATTATGTCACATTATTGTCCATTCCCATAACGTAATATTTTTTCTCTCAAATTTCCTCTTTCAGATATTGAATTCCCCAAGAGAAAAATGAATTCTTCATCTTCCTTATTATTGATTTGAAGGAAAATGCGTTTGCTTCAAATATTAAATCCTCTTTCTCAAGCATTTAATAAAATAGAATTGCGAATGATGGATGTGATTTTGATGGAACACTTATTCGAATGAAATATTTCAATGAGAACCCACTTTTCTATTACATATTACCTTACACTTCTAGCCTCCTTTCTGCGCCAAATCCTTTCTTCATCTCCTTTCTTCTAATCTTAGTTAAAAAGGATAAATGATGACTGGAGTTTTTTTGGTTAAAAAATGACTTTGTGCACATATGTACAGGATATGCATATGAAACCCTTGATAAATACGAGACAAGTCAAACTTTTGAGCTATAGGGAAAGACAGGTGAAGGAATAGTGTTACAAATATCTTTTGACATTCTTCTTACCCTAATCTATCGACCACTTTCTCTCAAGGACTTATTTATGTGCAGAAAGTTCTGGCACAGAATATATAGCTTATGATTCGGTAAATACTATTTCAATATAAATAACTATTTCAAAGCTTTTTTAAATGTGTCTTGATGTAAGTTTTATTTGAAGTTCCTTTCATCTTAAGTGCATTCATATCAATAAATTAAGAATAATACGTTCAGGCGAAGAAAGAGTCAGAAGCAAACAAATGTGACTTATTTGTAAAGCGCTTTCATTAACCCTCTTACTGCGCATTTCCTAGGGCAACGTAGAACTAGCACTAGCAAAAATTTGCTCACAGCTTCTGATAACTGCTACAGCTGTATTTTCACATCTTAGCCATGCAAACCCGTGTTCCTGTTTATGATTTTCATATCATGTTCATGTTTTATGTGATCTAGTCAAATTTCCTAAACAAAACCTTTACAAATTTTTCAATTTAATTTTAAAATGTAGATTTGAAAACCGTAACAAAATAAAAATACGCCACGAGGAGCCTACTATGATAAATAACTCGCAGCAAGAGAGTAAAAAGTAAAGAATCAAGGATGCTACTGTTTGATATTATACGATTGTAAAATAATAATAATTGTACTTTTGGCAAAGTGACATGCATCTATATTAGCATATGTAGTTTTTATCTTGTAAAATTATATATGTATAAAGGAACGCATACTGTTATAGAGCTTACCAAATGAGAGACTTAGAGCAAATCGTGGCAGCCACAAGCACGTCCAGCGCATTTTTGAGTATTGCTGGTAAACTCGGAACCCTCTGAATTTAGAAATTAGTGGAGCAAATCCACGTAACTAGATCTATCATATTAAGAGTATTTTCGAGTTTCCGCCAGGTTCTACTATGAGTACCGCCCAGAAAGAGTCACTTGTTTCAACCAGCGACTAGGAGTCTAGTGTTAACGTAAATCCTGCAATATTGCTGCGGATTACCACGATTAGCTAGTTTGGCTTGCCGGATGATATTTTACATACGTGTATTTTAAATAAAATTGTGTCTGAAAGTAGCTGATGCTTAGAAAACCTTGGAATTTATTCTGCGAGTTTTAGCATGTGAATCCTGTATTTCAAGGGGACATTTTGCAACAGATCTCATCTCTTAAGAACTGTCTTGTTGTTTGTGACCGATTTGGATACAATCTTCGAACCGATCAACGGTAACAAAATATTAATAGAGTAAGATTGTACCTCCTAGAGCAAATTATAAAAGAAACTTTTCTACAAAACAATATTACATGCTGGCTATATGATGTGTTAATACAATATGGCTCACAGCATGCAATACAGTCCATAAGCGCTTGGGCATGCTGAGATAATTATCGACCTGATCTGGAGGAATATTAACCACTACTTAGCAATGCTTCAAAGTTCCAATGCTACAGCTTATAGAGGTAATTAGTTGGCTGCTACGTCACGACCAGCATGCCCACATTTATACTTGATTCATGCCACGAGAAGATGGCCATTCTCCAGGAATGATATCCTCGAGTAGAAGCATTCCTAGCATGTTTACATGGTGAGAGAACAGGCAATTGTCCACATAAGACACAAATCTTCAACTATGACTTGTCAACAACACTTGTTAGGTGACGCCAATCATTGACTGTCGCGTTTCAAGTTGAAGAAGCAGGTCATCGAACTCAGATATACCCCCCCAAACGAACAATTTCTGCTCTAACGAAAGTGCTCATTCATGATGCTCTCTTTTGTAATAGCGACCAGCGTTCTCCATGAAAGTCTGAATCAAATCTGCAATTAAACTCCTGACCTAGATGGAAAACATCACACAAACCCAGCTGTTGCAGGTATCTACATGCATGCTCTCACTGCCTAACCAGCTGGGAACGTGTGAGTACAGTAAGTAAAACACATGGACAGGCCTATGAGCATAGTAGACTAATTGCACCTAAGCATTTGGCACTGGCCTGTCATGAAACTGTCTTCCAATGCGCTGGAGAGTTTAAGACAAGTCTGGATGTTGTGCCGTCTGTTTTTGGCAGTATGTGCCAAACTGGACCCCATGGTGCTAAAACAGAGCATGACCTTTCTGTAACGCTCTACCAACTTACCGTCATCTTGCAGTACAGCAAAGCTGAGATGAGCACTTGGATGATTCTAAGTTCTGTGGACTACATTCACTTGTAAGACCATAATTACAGTAGCTTAAATCCACAATCACTCTCAAAACACTGCAGTCGCGTCCTTTGTCATACTATGGACGATTATTGCACTAAAGGTTTGACATGAGAACTTAATTGCTTCTTTGCCTGTATCCTTCATATTAACCCTCCTCTACACTCTTCACTATCGTGATTATCTCTCATCTCTGGTGGCTTCTGCGATTTGCATAATAGTACTCTGAAGATGTATACATTGCGCTATATTTGTTATAAATTTGATTCTTCACTTGATATAATTGTTATTTCGTGCTGAATCTGAGTTATACTAATCTATGGACATGGTATTTCCAATTTTATTCTTTTCTATTTTGGGATTGACATTGTTCTAATCATTATCTTTTACATGCAAGTTACTATACGTATCGTTTCCTAGAATGATGTTTCGCAATTTTCTATCTGAAATATCAGCATAATTTTTCTAGAGTTTATAGAAGCGTTTGAACTTCGAGCTTCGAGTATCATTGTTCAGTTAGTGTACTAGCAAACGCTTCCTACGGACCTTCCATTCACGGTGCTTGGCTTGAGGAAGAATGCCTATACAGCGGCGATTGGATGTTTGTTTTAACCCCAACACATTGGTGAATCATCTGAGTGTCATGTGATCATCTTCACTATCACCCTAATTAGGCATCGCAGTACTACTCAATTGAAACTCTCGCTTTAATCTGGAGACCGATGCCTGCATCTGAAGAGGCCGATGTCAGGGTCTCAATCTCAAGCCTCTCTTTTTGCTCTAAAGGCACACAACTATAATCTCCTGGCGTGAGATGGTGGGAGGGGCTGTTTCCATACACAACAGCAGCCCTCTGTAGCCATATTACTTTTAACAGTTCAACGATATACATACCTTCTGCATGGCTGGCTGTATTATCCTTTACATGCAATCCAGGGGCCAATTTACAAGAGAGCTCATGCCCCATATTGCCTGTAGGCTACTTTCTCTTGAAATAAGCCCAGCTGCATTTCCTATAGTTGGCAAAGTCACCTGATCTCACCAATCTAACAAGCGTTCAGCCATAGTGCCAGATTCTGGCACCCCAAAATACTGCAGCTACTGAGAAAACTGGTGAATGCCTTTGCAGAATGCATATTTCAGGATGACATTAGGAACTTTTCAAGTTTTTAATGAGATTATATGTAATACCTCCAGGGGAAGTGTTTCCATCAACTACTGATTTAAAGATTTACGCTGTAATCGTGAGCCATCTGCCTAATTTCTTTGATATTTTTATCATCTGTGTATGTGAGCTGTATATATATTTATTTTCATTTATTTCAAGCGAACACTTCCTTCATGTTGCTTGAATTTTTTTGCAAAATAGCTTATATTCCAATATCTGATTTTTATTTTTTATTTATCTTCGATATTTCAATCATCTATAATATTCCATTGATATTTGTCGTCGTTCCAGAGCATATAAATTTATATACAGTTTGACTGTCATGTTCAAACTTTCGATAATACGAACTCACAGCATCCAGAAGTAATTCAAGCCTACACCTAGAAAAGTTTCGAATACTAAAATACGTTTTGGTACACTTAATTTCAAAATCTTGAGGCCGGGTCTGAATACAGCAGTCGTGATAATTGAAGAATCTAGTAAAACTATAGACAATTAAAACACTCACTATCATGTAGAGTACTGTAGTAAACAAGTCTTAGCTTATATGGTTTGTGTTGTCTCGCTTGTCTCCTGTAACGCAGCCCCTTGATGCAAAATACACTGAGCTGGACTTCGATAACTCTGACAGAAGCTAGAAGGTTCAGAAAACGGCGAAACTTTTCCTAAAATAAAGTTGATATGTTCATTTTCAAGCTTCAGTGTCCATTGCAGTTAGATTGAATGCCATAAATTAAAAAAAAAAGATACCAGATTTTTTCGAAACAAAAAATTAATGAAATTCAGTATGTGTATTCCTTTAATAGTTATTTTTAATATATAAATGTATTGTTTTAATACAGGACTTTTAACTTCTGGTATATTTATACTGTATAGTATGTACCTTTAAAATATTTAAAATTTTATACATATGTACAATTGTTGTTTTATTACATATTTCAAATTTAAATGTGTTAAATTTTTCGTGTATCTCGGGAGTTTTGGGGTTGCAGGCTGAGTGGTTTAGGGATCGGATCATGGCAAGCGTGTCATGGAGTTCGATCCTAGCACCACTAAAGATCCTGTCGTGTAGATGTTTAACGTTAAATCTGTCGAGAGCTCAAACGTCCTCCCGCTGGTGTGGTGCAGTTAGAGAGGGGGTGCTAGTTTTGTGTGTCGTCCGCGTCACTTGACTATGGTTCAAATTACACGGACCGTCGCTAAAAGCCCTCGTGGGGTTGCTAATGCGACGTTAATATTCACTCACTCACTCACTCGGAGTTTTTCCTACCCACTTGATAATTCGAAGTTTTTCATTGGTTTTTTCAGCTTTGAATTATTGAGAGTCGACTGTATAGGGTTAAGTGAAAGTCTTAACCTGATTACGATTATTTATTGTGCTCAAACTATTTCTTTGACATATGTTTGTTTGGATATATTTTAAGTTCTTTATACCTTATCTAAAGCATTTAACCTCAATCCCATCTGTCCGAACCACCCCATCCTGATATTGGCTCGGAGATTGCAAAGAAGCTACTCTTTGCCCCTCTCTGCCAAGTATTCATCAACAAGTCTTGCACTTTATGTGAATGCAACCTAAGCCTTTCATGAAGAATTTTTATCGAACTTGTTTGCGAAATTTGAAATTCTGAAAAACGTCGAAATTCACTTTGACTATTTATAGGCGAATCTGTTTTAAAACCAAGCATTCAGGTGGGTTTCTGACGCTACTCTCAGTAGGAATTATGTCCTTTATGGCTGAGCGTTTCCTGGTCACTCTTGCAGGAGATTTGAGCTGTTATAGCGCACAATAAACTACTAAAACTTGTCTACCCAATGATACCAATAGTAAATATAACATTTTTCGAGAAAGATGTTAGAAAAATGTTTCTTTTTAAATCGGAATATGTGTATCAATTATTTAATGAATTCAACTATTTGAAATATAAACATGATGCTATCAAACAGTTCATTTGAATAAAATATCAAAAAGCGAATATTCGTTCCAGCTTCATTTTATCACAACCGTGATGGAGATATTTTGCTATCTGAAGAACGCATTCACATATACTAGCAATAATATATTTTAGATAAATTTAAACGTATCATCTCGGATGGAACTGAATATTTGATTTAAAAAATAATGTTACTTTATTCCTTTGAGACAGTTCCACGAGAAATCTTAATTCGGGTCCATTTGAATACAGAAGCAAAAATGGAGGAAAGATGAACTTCAATAAATAAAATTGGAATTAACTAAATTCACGTGCTACAGGAAAGTTTGATTTATTATGCAAGCTTCTCCACGTGCTGCATATATCAAGTATGTTATTCTAAAATGTGCATATAACGACACTTGTGCAATGAATCATTTAAAAAAACTGTTATTCACTTTATATATTATCTGTCATATTGATGAATAAGTACAAAAACACGCTTTTGAACTCTTTATTTTATATTCAGCATTAAAGGAAGTACACATTGAAATATTTAAACAAACGATAACAATTCATGGACTGAATTTTTTCCAGCGTCAGAATGTATGTATGTGAAAAGGTATAAAATATTCATTATGTAAAGCTTCTTAACTTTGATATATCGCACAGTTCTGCATTCTGTATTGGTGTTGCTTCTGTTCTTTCATGAGCTTTTCTTTCTTCATATGTGATATACGAATGGAATAGAAAAATTCTGTTTTCTATTCTTATGGTAGACTCGTTTGTTGGAGAAAGTGAATGGCTTTAAATTTGAAATTTGATTTTGTCAAACCTTGAAGAAAGGATTAAACCTTAGGAAATAGCTTACTTCGAAGAGAAGCTGCTCTTTAGGTCGGGCTTTGTTCTTTTCTTCAAAGATTGACACTACAATTGGTAGTTGAATTTATGTACTGTTTCTTAACGTCACACTCTGAAGCATCTTGAGAAATATTACCAATGGATTTCCGAATTTACAACCACGATCAAATGACTAGGACGACACCGCAGCTGACACTCAACTCTAAGTGCATGGTCAGATCCTGAGAAAATGATAATATGTTATTTACCTTCTGAGGAGTGATAACTTTTTTCGTTACAAAAAGTAATGGATTAAACAGAAATTTTATACACCTTTAGCTTGAAAACAGAATTGTTAGGTTAAATGTTCAAAATTTATAGGTTTTAATTCATTGCGGGATATTAAGAAGACAATTAGGATGGGAAGGAAATCTTGGTACAATTTTTTAACGAAAATAGACCCTTACGAGTCTTTCTTTTACCTACCTGTAATATTGACTGTCCTGTAAAGGTTAATAAGTGTTTCTTACTTTTGAAATTATTGTAAATTTTTTCACTGAAATTACATGTATTTAGTTTTTAAAGGAACAAATTACACTGCTGGTCACCGTAAATGCAACACCCTGAAGGAATCACGCAAATAACATGAAATTTACAACAATCATTAGCGGAGGTGAGATATGCAAATGATTAGAATTTCAGCGCAGACACACATCACGCACGCCTGTGTCGCCACCTCAAAGCGCTATTTAAGGCTTGGAGATTTCGACGATTTCAAGTTCGGCAATTGTGTTTTTTTCTTTCAAAAAACGATCAGTTATGTTTCGTAGAAAACAGCGATCAGCTTTTGATCAAGAATCCGAGTTCGACAGAGGAAGGATAGTGGCCTACCGAGATTGTGGATTATCTTTCAGGGAAATCGGTAGTCGTGTTGGACGAAACCAAACAACTGTAATGCGGATATGTGACCGTTGGATGCACGAGGGTACGGCAGACCGACGTGGTCGATCACATAAACCTCAGTGCACCACTTCACATGAGGACAGGCAAATTGTGCGCATGGCAGTGACGGATCGCTCAGTCACATCACGAACCATAACACAGCACATTGAGTCTGTAACGCATCATTCAGTGTCTGCGCGTACCATTCGACGCAGTTTACAGCAGTGTGATCTGCCCGCAAGGCGTTCATTGCTTGGTCTACCTTGACACCCCCTCAGGGGGCTCACCTTCTTTAGGTGAGTACGGGTGTCACAATCCCGAGATGCCCTAGTGATCTTTTCCTTTTCCCAAGAGGTTTACTGTCTTTGGTAACATGGGCTTCACGAACGGGGTACCTAGTGATCCTTCTCTATTTTCGACCTCTTTCTTGTCATTCATTCATTTTTCTTTCTCTTCCGTCTGACCACAGATATTAAAACAAATGTTTAGCGCAGTATAGCCGAAATCGGATCTTGCGCCAATAAACCCCAAAATCACTCACTCATTCACTACCCTTGACACAGAACCAAAGACGTGTCCGCCGCGAATGGTTCGATGAAAGAAAGATGTGGGAGGCAGAATGGAATGAAGTTGTCTTTATTGACGAGTCACGCATCTGTCTGCAACACCACGATGGTCGGATTCGAGTCTGGAGACACCGTTGAGAGAGGATGCTGAATAGATGCGTTATGCACCGCCACACTGGTCCAGCACCGGGTATTATGGCATGGGGCCGTATTGGTTATCACTCTCGCACTCCTCTAGTACGCATTGCCGGTACTTTAAACAGCCAGCACTACATCTCCAAGATGTTGGAGCCAGTTGTCCTTCTTTACCTTTAGGGCTTGACCACAGCCATATTTCAACAGGATAATGCACGACCGCACGTGGCACGCATTGTCCAAAGGTTCTTCGTCAATCACCAGATTGAATTGTTTCCCTGGCCGGCTCACTCTCCAGATCTTTCGCCGATAGAAAACATGTGGTCTATGGTTGCTCAACGATTGACCCAGATTACACTCCCAGCTGCTACACCAGATCAAATTTGGCAACGTGTGGAAGCTGCTTGGTCTGCTGTACCCACAAAACACATCCAAAGTCTCTTTGAATCAATGCCGAGGCGTGTGGCAGCGGTGATCTTCAACAAATGCGGCTATTCTGGCTACTGATTCTGATAGGAACCACACTTCACAGAAGTCTATAAATTTAATCATTTGATACTTGGTCCACATGTTATCTACAAAATAAATTTTGTTGTGCTATCTCTTGTCTTTCTTGGTGTTGCATTTACGGTGGCCAGCAGTGTAATAATATCGCTATTGATTTATTTTCTGTTCCTCATTCCTCGACTTAAAACTAGGTTTAATTTCAAACTTCATTAAAGCCTTCTCGTAAGTTTTTGAGTTATGAAGTTAGAAATGGTCCCCTAACGTTAAAAGATTCTTAAAAAGAAATATTTCCCCCTAAACGTTCTTCTAAAGATCTTTTTACGGTTTTGATGTAAATCTAAAATGTGTTTTGTATGCGTACAGTATGTGAATACAAATTCTACGAAACTTCCTTCCATGTTTTAAAAAATATTTAATTTTGAAATTCAGATTCGAATATTTTTTTCACGGAGACTTAAGACATCATATATTATGAATCTTAATCAAACAGAGAGTCATAACTTATATTTTCTTATTCATCTTTCACAACACATCATTTTAAGACCAAGATGCTTATTTCGATTAAATGGTCAATTGTTCTTATTATTCTACCTGATTTTCTTTCGTGAAACCAGGATAAGAATCGAACATTTTTCGTAATGTAAAGGTTCTTCAGTGTGTCTGTGTGTGCGTGTAATAGCTTTTTGAAAGTAGACAGTAGTTTTCTCAAGTATTTTCTTTATTGGGGCATAATCGTACCAGAGAGTTTTCAATCGTAGTTTCACTCAACACACACACACACACACACACACACACACACACACACACACACACACACACACACACACACACACACACACAATCAGGATTGTCTTGAAATACAGGCAAACCGGAGGCGAGCTCAGGGCTTCATCCTCGGTGGGGGCCTCATTTCGTTTTCGACTCTGTTTTAATAAGATCATGATCCGAATAACTGTCATGGTCTACACACACAAATAATATTTCCGTACATATTCCCCGATAAACAGGGAATCTCAAACTACATGTCAAATGGGAAAAGTGGTAAGACTGCATTATTATGTGATGACCGTTGTCCATGTCTAGGCTGCGGCGTAGTACCATAAAAAATCATTCAACTTATTTAGTCGAAAGGCGGCCATCAATCGAACTGGTGAGTGCTTGGTTTTTGAGATTGTGAGTCGTGCTCATTTATTTGTTTCAAATTACCGTTTGGCAATGCATGCTATATACTATCTACTTTTAAAGATCTCAGGTAGGGCCCACTTTTTTATGGTGGCCCAGGTTCACAAAAAATCTTCTCTGGCCCAGGGCCACATATAATCTTAAGATGTCTCAGTAAACAATGCTAAACCACACCAAATTAATTTAATTTGAGTCATCCTATTTTAATTATCTCATTCCTTGTTAATTCAGCGGTATTTTTTTAAAAAAATTTTGAGCGGTGTAAATCATTTTGGCTATGACAACAAAAAATTAAATAGAATTAGAATTTTAAAATTTACTGAAGATTCTTAAGTTGAGCATTTTGTGTAATATATCGGATATGAAAAGAAAGATTAAATTGGACACATTTTGATTGCTATTTAATTATCTTATAGATATATGTGGATAGATAGATATATTAGATTGATATCATAGGATGTGACAAAAATATTACATGACATATTATATGATATATGTTATTTCACAAACATAATGTATTTCATTTATAGATGTGTGACATCAAACACCATATTTGTATTTCTTACTCCAAATATATCGTTATTCGTAAATATTTTGTTCTCCTTTTTCCTAAAAGACTCTATTTTTTTTAAAAAAAAGTTTCATCATTTGTGTGTGAAAAACTATTGACATAATATTTTTTAACATAACATAACATTTTATAATATTTAATGTGAATAAGATAACAATAATTTATTTTAAATTTTAAATAATCTTTGAGTTCTTACAATTTTCCTCACATTCAAATCTTTTTATAATAATGCGAAATTAATGTACTTCATTTCCTTAAATGCGATATAATGATTCGAAACTTAATAGAATTCTTTGATGGCACGAAGTGTAACAGAGTTAAAATTGGTTGCAGATAGAAAAATGTAAAAAACTAACAATTAATATTGCAAAATAAATTATCTTAGTAACTATTGTTGAGCTTAAAACAACAATACGAAACTAAAAAAAATTTGTTTAAAAAAAAAAATCGAAAGTGACAATAAATTAGCAATTATAAATTTCGCCACAAGCAGAAATTTCTAACATTTTTCTGCTGCTCTGTCAAAAATATTAAAGAAAAAAAATTTGATACCACCATGCCCTTTCAGCTATTTATTCTTTAGATGATAATATTTACTATAACGAAACGAAACTACTGTCTCATCAATGCTTGAATGAGAAATTTGATTAACGTGACAAAAATCTTATTTTTCTTCCATTGAGACCAACATTTCCGATTCTTCATAACTATGTGATTTTCTCTTGAAGAGCTCTGGTTTCATGTTTAGTGCTATTAGTTTCTGTTTCTTAGTTCCTGAGAAATAACTGAACATATGAATCACAAGATTCGTCTCATTTTTTGCTAGGGTTTCCGATTACATATGATAGTGTTTATGTATAAAATTACAATTAATTTTAGTATTTTCATTTTATTTCATTTTCCAATTTATGCTTCGTTAATAAGAGAAAAATCTAAAATTTTAAATTTATTACGAAAAAGTTGCTGAAAAAAGGTCTTGAAGAAGAATTTTTTTCAATGAATAGAGGAAGACATTTTCTATCTCTGCTACTAGCTTAACATTGCTGAAATTATTTATCTTAATAGTCTTGAAATAACATCTGAAATTCTTAATTTAATTTTACTGATTACATTTTAAAATAAAATTGAAGTTCATATCGGTTTATGGTTTTACTTTAATAAGATATTCAATTAGAATACTTTTAAGATTAATGATAATGGTAGTACATTTTAACCTTTTTAGTAAATTTTTAATAGAAATTCTCGATACAAATGCGCTTTATCTAAAATCAACCAGACGAGAATGTCAAAATCCAGCCAAATCTATTATAGTTAATTTTATAATACATTTGTTACAGTTTTATTGAAGACATTAAAAATCGATTAAATATATAAAAAAATCTTTTAATCCATTATTATTCGAAATGATTATATTGCACAGTTACCTGCTTTTCGAACGTTCCCTTGCTTCACGTTTAGGAAAAATTTCTTTAGTATGTGAAAATAAATTCCACTATGCTTAGATCTTAACCGAGGGCCATTAAAAATACTAGAATGAGTTTTAAACATAACAAAGTAACCAATAATGTCATAAAAGCTTAACAACCTGAGCTCAATTATCGACACCTGTAAGTAATGGGAAGGCAATTAGTATCTTAAAAAATGAGGAAAAAAATCTTAGTTATGATCTAAAAAATTAGTATCCTTGCAAATTACTCTTTAGCACAACTTTTATTATTTTTAAAAATAGTTTGTTTATAACTCTACTCTTTAACAGAACTTTTAGTTATTTTTAAAAATAGTTTGCTTATATAACTCTATTCTTTAACAAAGTATTTAGTGTTTTAAGAAATTGTTTGCTGAAAACTAATTCTTTCTCATTCCCGTCAAAATGATGGGCTGAGATTTAGCTCTCTACTTCTTCCACCTCTGATATTCCCTAATTGGATTGTTCAAAAGTAAAACAGCAAAATAATTTCAGATAATAGACTTTTTATACCAAGAAAACATTTTATTTACTATTTTACGTATCACTCTATTTAAAGTATAATTAAAAAGAGGTGAAAAAAGCAACGAGAGACAAATAAACATCTCTTGTTTTCATAAAAACAAATCTTTTTATACAATTTTCTTGGATAAAAAAAATAGACATATTTTTTATTGTTTTCGTGCGAGTTTTCTGTTAAACATTATTAAATTTTAACTTTCTAGTGCATACAATGTAAGTCAAGCATTTAATGTTTCTGAGTTCAAGCTCTATAGGATTAAAAATATAAGAGAATTAATTTGTATTAATGAAAATTTCCTTACACGATTACATATTAAAAATTAACAAATATTTTTAATTCTATTGTTAACAAAATTCTCTAAAAGCTATTTTCAGATGAAATAATAGCAAAAACTTCATCAAATTGCTCAAAACAATCCGGATCACTTCTTCGGTCTTTGAAGGGGTGTTTATTTGAACCTCTAACCTACAGATCTGCAACCGCGCTATGCATGTCTTAGACTAGTACTCTCCAATCTTTTTATCCCTTCGGACCATCAACGTTTGATAATTTTACTGCGGTCCACTGATGGTGGGAAGTTGATTGTATATATTTTGGATTGTTTGAATTATACATTTAATCAAAAAATAAACATTAACATGGAAAAATTTAACATAGAAAATGAAGTGATTTCCGTAAAATGTAGCACAAACCCGAGTGAAATGCACCACATTGAATGAAATCGAAATAATTTAATGTTCCTTGTGTGGCCTGGTACTATTTAACCACTGGACCTCTACCAGTCCATGGTCCTGTAGTTGGAGACCACTTAGACGAGTGGGACAAAAATAATCCTTATTTTGGCCAATCTTTAAGCCTTTTTATGTTTATTCATGATCTTTTGTGACATTTGCGGAAGTACGGATCAGTGCAAATTAAATTTAAAAAACAACAACAAAAGGAATGGATTTACTCAACGTTTTTAATTGTTATTTCATAATAACTCTCCTATCTCCAGCATAACCTTAAAATTAAATAATTTGAACCACATATTTAAAGAATCCATATTTTGGGATAACTGTTATGCATAAACACATAACTTATACCTCAAACAAATAATTGTAAACGAAAGTATCAACAATTGGCCTTCTAGAAAAATTTAAACTCTCTTGCTTCAAAGTTTTTTAATTGTAATTGTTTTCTTTACAAAGTATTATTTACAAGAAATGAAATATAACTAAATTCTTCGATAACGTTTCCTTGAATAATCTAATTCTGTATATAAAATGAATTCTTGATTATATATTAAGCTATATGTGAGCTTAGAGATTTTCACATAATTTACTAATAATAAATATTAACAAATTTTATTCATTCAACTGAAATTTTTTTATATTTATTTAATTTTAAAGAAATGCCTAGAATCATCCTTGTTTATGAATTTTAGGAAATACATCTTCAAATCTGTAGTTTCCTCTATTTGAGAAGTTTCAATGATATCGGAAAAATAATCTTTAAAAACAATTAAATATTATTCATACACATTCAGTTTAAAAGTTGTTAAGAAATAGTTTTAGTAATATCTATTTTTGAATGGCATATGCAGATTTACAACTAAAAAAAGAGTAGGTGTATAGATAAAATAACACGGTGAAAAAATCATACAGTATGATACATTTACACACAGAAACATAAATTACGTTAATAATTATGAAAATAGCAAGTAAAAAAGGCCGAAACTTTGAAAAATTTCTTAGGAGACTTAATAAACAAATTCTAGTTCTTCCCAAAATGACTTATCGATATTCACATGTCTAACATATATATATATAATATATATATATATATATATTACAAAAATTTAAACAAAATAGTTATAATTCTAAGATAACTATAGTCAAGATAGAATAAAGTCTTAATATAGCCACAGTAGTATTAGAGCAAAACCCTGGCCTAAGGAACCAGGATTACTGGTTTAAACAAAGTTTTTCGGCCAGCCAACCTTCACTTGAATTTGCCAATACTCTGGGTCATAGGGAAATTAAAAAATATCAAGAGAAGTTATTACTAATAAAACCACAATCTATTAATACAAAACGATAAAATTAAAGCCTATAATAATTACTAGTAAATGTTAAAATCAATGCTAAAAACAATTAGATGAAATAACTTACTACGTGAGTACAGCAATACCCATTTTTCCCGTGCGATTGAAAGGAGTACATCAGTAATGCATAAAATTAGTAAGTTATGATAAAATACCATTAATTTCTTTATATATATATATATACATTTAAAAACTCTAAATATTTTATTAAAATTTTTAGAAAATAAAAGTACAACCCTGACATATGCAATTAATTTTAAATATTATATATTATTATCAATTTATTTTTAGCATGTGGCACCCTCTATCAATTAACTGCACACTTAATTAAAAATGCTATTGTTATTACATATTGTCATTACACAGAGAACTGATAGAAATATAACTGTAAATAAAATTAGCAGGGTATCCATGTTCAACATTATATATATAATATATATATATATATATATATATGTCTCAAAGAAAAGGGGAAATTCAGAATTTGATCAAATTCATAAGGGATATTACCAGTAGGAATTGAAAAAATTATCATCAACGCAAAAAGAGCTGAAAACTTCACCGTCGAAATAATAAAAAATGTTTTTATTTGAACATCAACTTTTAGAATTTTATTTGAATTATCTATTGCATCCCGAACAGAACACTTTAACACAAAATACAATTATACTGAAGAACGAATCCGTGTTCAAGTTGAAGTATAACAAAATAAAGAAAAGTTATTATAAAATTCGGATATTCTCCGAAGCTCCAGAATACGAAATAAACAAGCCATGAGGTAGTCCCTCAGGCATGCGTGGGCATACACCAACCGTCTTCTGATTACACTGTCATAATTAGAATTAAAAATATAGCGGAGATTCGTGCTAGAAAGAAAATTAGCGTAGAAAAGTATATTGGTGAATCGTGTTATTTCAATTATCTGTGAAAAAGAAGTTGGTTGTATACGTTTGAATTCAGAGAGAGAGAGAGAGTTAAACATGTGCATTTGTAAGTGCAGAACAAAAATACTGTGTAAGTGTCACTAAACAAACTCATATGGTCGTCTGTATAGCTCTTTATTCCTGGAAAATCTATAATAGAGGCTACAAGATGGAACAGAGTAAGAGTTATTTGGATTTTTGGGTTTTCTTATTGAGAAATCTACAGCTTTAAAATTATCTAAAGTTTTGTTGTAATATTTAGTAAGAAAATGGATTGAAAGTAAATAATCTGGGAGTCAGGTTGCGAAAATGGTTTAAATACAGTTTAACCTGTTTTATACAGTCCTTTTTTTATGCGACTTTACTTTTATGTGATATATTTTGTACCATTTTTTGTACGATCTTTTTTATGCGGTATAAATTTCAACGGCTTTGGCGTCACTGTAGTATTTTCTAGAAATGTACATATATATACTTGAAAACACTCTGTTCGTTAGTTATAAACAGTCTTTCGACAATGCACCTTCAATTTTTTTCTCTTAGCGCACTAGCAACACGCGATTGAAGACAAAACTTTCAATGTAGCAATGGCATAATCAATAATTTGATAGATTACGAAGACGGATAAGAAGAACCGGATTTTTTTTTGAGAGCTGATAAAATACATGCAGGGATCCAGCTTTTCAACAAATTGGAAAATCAAATTCTTAAAATAGATACCAATTTCGAAAGGAGTTATTTATAATTGTAGAAATTAATTTGAATCCTGCCTTTGGTTGCAAGAAGAAAAAAAGAACGATTTCCGTGAAATAAAGTTGCGAAAAAGTTAACATTTGCTTATAAAGTATTACAAACTGAAACGATATGCACACTTTAGTAAAAGGCATAAAATATATTAATTATTTTGAAAGTCCTAGTTTAATCTGTGAATCTTCTCGTAATTTTCTAAAAATACTATTAAATGTAAACATTTTTAGATTTTTGTCTTCGGATGTACTTTCTTCTCCAGAAAGAATGTTCTAAAAAGTTGAGATGCAATTGATGGATAACTCAAAAGAGATCTATCAGAAAAATTACCTGTTTTTAATGAGAAAAAAGACAGAAGTCTATTTTAAAAAATCGCACTGAATAGACTGTATGTAATATCCCTAACGAAAGCCGAGTAACTCTCAAGAGTTTGAATATAATTTTCTGATTTTTAGAGTTTATATATTTTGAAAATATTTGTACTCGTCCAGGAATTGCTTGGGTTATCTTATAGAAATTGTTATTTTGCCTGCGCAATACACTTGGCAAGTCTCTTTAATGAGACAATTCATATGAAGAGACTATTTCCATCCCATACTTATTTTCTTAGAACAAAAACTTCTTTTTATTATATGGAATTTGATTAAATAGAGCAGAAACTAGTTACAAATCTATAAATAACTTCAATAAAATGAAATACCTAAACATAGATCCCACAACAATTCAAAAACATCATGCACAAAAACGATTGATGTAATTTTGTTTTGATTCGATTCTCACGAAGGAAAGTGGCCGCGGTAGCCAAGGGGTCAAGATATCGGATCGTGACTGGAATGTCACGAGTTCGAGACCAGTACCACTGAACCCACCGTGTAGGAGAGCGATACACGTTAAATCTGTCGACGAGAGCTCAAACGTCCTCCCGTTGGAGTGGCGAGGTAGTTAGGAGGGGGGAGTGCCAGTTCAGGTGTCGTCCTCGTCACTTGTCCATGGTTCAAAATAGCGAGGTCCGTCGCCAAAAAACCCTCGTGTATGACGTTAATATTCACTAATTTACTGCCTCACTCACGAAGGAAAATAATTGACTCATCGTGCTACTTAAAAATTGTTATTAATGAATAATGAATATATGGATTTATTAACTTAACAATCAGAAGCAAAAAGTCGCTTGTTTTTAATTTTGAACCATCTGAACCAGGTGACATCTGAACTGGCACCCTCATTACAGATATCCATACCAAAAATAAGGAATTTGAGCCTGGACCAAATTTTCCATGAATCAGTCACAATATACTCAGGGCTCAAACTCTTAACTTAATGGCAAAAACGCTAGTCACAAGTTCTGTACCCTGATCGCTAAGTTACGCAGCTACTTAGCACACATTACGTAATCTATTCCGCAAAATGAAAAGTAAATAATCCCAAATTGGGAAATTCTTTGTATGTTTGTAACTACAAAATTATGAGGACTTAAAACGCATTCACATTTTAAGGCAGTAAAAGTACAATGCTTAATACAGAGTCAATCAATGTCCTCTGATTGATGGCACAGAACCATCTGATTCATTATATCTTCACTCTTTGCTTACTGTTTAAAGGCTGCGAAAGTCCAGTTGTCTTAGCTAGCGCTGCTTCTGTCGAGACATGGGTTCGAGTCCTAGTAGCAGGAAAAAAAACCTCAACGAAAAGAGGCTGAGCCACGTTATATCTGTCTTGATTCAAGTGAGTGAGTGAATATTTATGTTGCACTATTCCGCTACAAAAATGCCTTTTGCAACAGACTTCTTAGTTTTGAACCATGGTCAAGTGACGATGACTACTTCTGAGCTGGACCCCCCCCCCTTCTGTCATAATTACTACTCGACATTAACGGGAGGATGTTTGAGCTCTCGTCTTCAGTGGTACTGGGTGCAAAATCATGACACGCCAGCCACGAGTCCGTTAACTTGACCACTAGGCTACCACGGCCACCCATCGTGACTCAAAGTTTCACGTTTTTAAAGTGAGGAAGCTTAATGAGAAAAGCGAAAGCTCAGGTGTTCCTCTCAGCACTTGAAAGAGTAGTACTTTTCAGTAGTCAAATTTAGCACGGTCATTTGCCAACAAATCTCGTGAAACTGAAAAGTCATAATCGAAACATCAAGCCAAATCGTTAATGGGAATAAGTGTTGTGTGAGCTGATAAATACATGATATATAAATGAATTAGGTCTCAAGTTCTTTAAGTCGTGTGATGGAAGGAACTGAAGTACAAGGTCATGAATTGCCACCGCGATTCCAATATGATTCATAACTAAGAATTTCAGTACTAAGAATCCTTGTTTTGTGTTTGAATACTATCATTTAACAAAAAGAGACGATAAAATAGATATTTGAGAGTTTATGTTAAACGAAAATTTTGTAACTCTACACTAAGATTATTGCAGAGTGAATTTATAATTTAGTACTTAAATCAAATGACGACAGTGATTATTTTAAAAATAGTTCTATCATAACAATTTCGTAATGCCACATAAAAAATTCGAATTTCGTAACCATCTTTTTAGTATCTTTAAATGTTGTTTCGTTTAATCAGATTAGATTTACCTAGCACTTTGGTGCTGCGCCTCGGCTTTTGGCGATAAACTTCAATATTTTTAACCTCGGGTCACGATGATGACATATGAATTCCACATTATACCAACTGAAGAATACAATGTGCAGTAGCTCCCTTAGATGACAGGTACACAGTGGCATCAACTCTCAAAGTTATTATTCGTTAATACTGGCCATGAGTTAGTGACCACAACCATGTGACTACTACTGTCACTATAAGAATATACTATACTTTGGCTATTAGAATTACCCTAGAACATATATAGCTAAACTTGGGAGCTTACAATTATAAACACTAGATTTCTTTAGTCATTGAATTTCATTAATTCCGGATACAAGTTACTTATTAAACTTTCTGTGGCAGCAGTTGGTCAGTTTTAGAATGTATTTATACACACATTTTAATATCCTACAATGCACTTTTCAACGACAGGAGCAACTGCTAAAAAGGGAAAAATATGCCGTTTCACATTTCAGAGCACCTTTTTGCTCTTGATTTAATTGACTTAGTCATGAAGTGTCAATACGAAGAATCGCTAATCAAAGCGGAGTGGTTGCCATTCACACAGGAGATCCGAGATTTTGTTAGTACATTCTTGAAGAGAAACGAAAAGAAAATTAATCAAATTTTCACTCGAGTGCAAGGAAATTGGATAATTGACGACGATGATTTTCCTGCCTTTGTCGAATCTTTTACGCACAATTCCAATGAATTGATTGATACGTTTGAGGGTATGTTGGAATATTGTACCACTCTATGCCAAATTACTCTCCAGGTTTATAGAAATGGTGCTACACTGGCCCCTTCTATTGCTTTGGTAAAAATTTCAGAAACTGTTAAAGCATACATTTCGACTGGAGTTCAATCAGAAAATACGATTTGGCTAAGATTAGGCATGAAACCACAACTATCCACTGAACAACCTAATGCATGTTCTGCCGAAGCAGAGACAGCGAATATACACTCCGCAAGGGGAGACAAACTTCAAATGTTGTTTAATCATCTAGAGAAGCAAATTAAAAAAGTGGTGACTGTGTAAACCACAATAAAAACTTCAACAGCAAGAACAACTTCTGTAGCAGGAAACTGTTAAATTACAACATGATCATTTGCAAAGGAAACTCGACTATTTAATTGGCAACGGCGTCAACGACAATTTGAATAAATTCAGATTCGCAATTGTTACTGTCTATTGGAGACCATAACGGTTTCAATGGAAACTAATATTTTTAGATGACGAAGGTTCGTGAACCACACAGAATTGCCATAAGAACTCGACCAAAATTGAGGATTTTAAGAACATCAGCAGCAAACTAACCACACAGAACAAAATTTTTTATCAAAAGTAAATCAAAATGTTCATCTAAATATCAACTTTTATTGTATATCATTTGGACATTTAATTACATACGCTTTAGAACTTTTAATTAGATATTTTTAATTCATGTATTTTCCATCAGTATTTTTAGTTTTTCTTTATATTCTGGATTTTATATGTAGTTTAATTCATCAACCCTGACTTAAAAATGACACTGGAGCGCATGAACTTTTCTAATGTTGGAGGGGGGGGGGACGAAGATGATTGTTTTATATTTTATTTTTAATTTTAGAGAATTCAAAATTTTAAAATGTTTGATATTGCTATTTTACGTCTTTTATGTTGCCTACGTCTTTCTGTTATGTTTTCCAAATGATTACAGTTATTTTATTTCTGCTATTGTATTGTTCCTAATTATCAGCTGCAAAATTTAAATCAGAAAAATAAATTTTTTTCTTAATTCTAGCATTTGTTTCTTTCACTTATTTTCAGTAGTTTCTGTAAAATATTCCTTGACTCTTCATCAGTCTCTCATCCTCCAAGTTAAGGACTGGAATCATTATGAAACCCACGCGCGGTATAGGATAAATTATCAACTACTTCGTAGTCATTTGGTCTCACAGGCTACGGATTTTGCAATAAACAGTTGTAAGTTTTGCTAATTGGGAGCGATAAATTACAATATGGTAACCCTGATTATTTTTAGCTTTACACTAGTGGTTCTCAAACTTTTAACATTTGCGACCCCATTTTCAATCAATTTTCATCGCGCCTTCCTCCATACAGTAACAATGTATTGAATTCAATCGTGTATTTTGATGCTAAAGCTACAGTATGACTTTAATTATAAACTGTACAAATCATCCAGATAAGTATTAAATTTTTTATGTAATTTTATATACAACAAGCCCATGAGGTCACTGGTAATTATCAAACTTGTTCTTAATTTAGTATTGTTGAATTGTTAATCAAATACACTATTCAGTACTATTTTGAATTGCTTCATTTCAGTAAATTAATATTTTCAAATCTTTTATTTTCGACTTTTGGAGATGCTCGCGCCCCCCACGTAGAGTTATCACGACCCCCTAGGAAGCACGCCCCACAGTTTGAGAAACACGTTACTTTCTCTGTTCAAAAATTAAAGAACATTTAAAATTTCTAGTTATGGAGGTTTAGCACTCAACCACTCGTTCCTTTCCTAGGGTAACTCTGTTGATTTGAAGTGGGGTTATATATATAAATTAGCATGCCTCTGCATTTAAGTTGAATTGTGAATGTTAGAGCAGTTTACAGTGAGTACCGAGGTATTTTTTCCTCTTTTTTTTACAGAATTTGAGGAGTTTGCTTTTAATTACTAGGAGCAAAAAGATTATCCAAGTTCTCACTTTTAATAAATCTTTTCCTTAACTTTAAAAAAAAATCAGCTTAAAGTTAAGATTTTGCTTATTTTAAGCATACTAAATGGGGAGGATAGCTTTAGAATTATCTGTAAGTTATGTATTTTTACGAAGAGTATTTTACCGAGCATTATAGAGCAGAAATTTGAGCTATAAAGCTTAAGTTTTTCGAGAATTTTTTCTGGCAATAAATTGTGAATTACCGCTATTTTTCGTCTGACAAATTTTTCCGTTCAATGGAAATTCATAATTAACTTGGTACTTTCATTTCAGAATTACATCTTTTTTCTGGTATTTAACTTTGCCGCGTCATTTTCTCTGAATCATGCCAGTAAAATTATTGCATTTTCATCTATTTTTCGAATCGTATATCTTTAATTTATTTACCCGATTCATTAGGTGTCGTAATTGGTTTTCTCTATATCCTACAATTAAAGTAACAAGTAGACAAGCTATATAAAATAAGCTACTATGAAAAAGGGAGACAATATACCAAATAAGTTCCCCCGATGTCTTAAACTACATTGGATACAAATCTCTCGCCACATAAAAAAGCAACCTCCGGACTTGTACTTACACAACACACACATTCCCTGGTCTCGCAACACGAAATACCTAGGAGTAATCCTTGATAAACGACTCGCTTTCAAACAACACATCATGCATATTCGCAGAAACTTCAATATTTCCGTGAATAAAGTTTTCCCCTTAATTTCCCGGAAATCTTGTTTATCGATTAACAATAAAATGCTTATTTATAAAATGATCATTAGACCTGTTCTAACGTACGCTTGCCTAATCTGGGGACATGCAGCCTACTCAAATATCAAATTATTAGAAACATCTCAAAACAAAATTATTAGAACCATAACAAACGCTGACTGGCATATGAGAAATGAAGATATCAGATCAGCACTTAACACTCAAACAAGTTTTCAAGAAAATAGCAATTAAATTCTTTGATAAAATTGATTCACACAACAATAGAGCAATAGCCAGAATTGAAAAATATAATCCAAATCCACTTTTTAATCGCCCACGTAATATTCTCCTTTAATTCAGTTTTTTAAATCACTTTTAATTCACTTTTTTCTACATCACCCCACAGCAAAATTCTACTCACTCAATTTCTCTACCGAACTCGCTCTCTTCCAATGGAAGAGCAAAACGGCCAATAGAAACACTTTCTCTGACACCACCTAGGTGATCAGAATCCCAACTTCAAAGACACCCCCCCCCTCATAGAGGGAGGCAAAGGCTGCTCCCCGATTGGTCAACGCGCTCTGACCCAACACCCATTAAATAGCCAACTCAGAAAGGCAACCAGCAGACCGAGGGCAGTTCTCGACGGAGCAGGTTCCCTGCGCCGATCGTTTTCTCCACCTCACAAAGATTACGTCGACTGCTACTAGCAGAGGCCAACACTTATTTCAGTATTCTTAATCTCGGGTCATTTTCACTAAATACACAGACATATTCCACTCAATTAATATTTTTATTTTTCACTCAAAGTAACTTCTAACTTCTCAAGTATTTAAATCATCTCAATTTCTTAAATTTTTTTAATCTTCATGACCACAAAAGGCTAAGGTTAAGCCTAACCAAAGTCTCCCCAAAAGTTTTCCCAGGATAGGAGTTTAAGCTTCCCTGCGGGAAGCAGGCACTCCAAGAAACATTCAACCTATTGGATTCAAAATCGATGTTATATTAATAACATTTTGAAATGGGTGATGCACATAAAAATGCACAAGTTTTCTGCATATTTACTGTATAAGATATGAAAACGATAGGAGAGAATAATGCAAAAATCTGCCTTGTAAACATTTTATGCATTTCTTTCCGTACTAATTTCTAATGATTGGTAAGTAAAATGAATATTTCGTATTATTAAAGACTGTAATACAATTAGAATATGTCAAGAATGTGATGTGAAACTGCTATAATAATCCACAATCAATTGGTAAAAACGATACAAAGGGTTGGAAAAATTTATCATACTTATACAAATCATTTAAGACCCCCCCTTTTTTTAAATAAGGGGGGGGGCATCTATACATCGCTTCCCTTAGAGTAGATTAGAAAGTTTCATGCTTTGAAAATTTGTAATTGTGAATTCGATTGCATTTACAATATGATTTTACCAGCTTATTGCAATATTGGAAGAGGAAATTCACATTATAGCCAAGCCATGTAGTTGCAATGAGTTTCGATCAGTTTGAAGGGCTTTAAAATGCGATTTCAACACCAAATAATCAGTATTTGGGAATGTCATTTACAGTCCGTAATTGTGTGCAATACCTCCATAACGTTTAGGGGTACAGTAGTTTCAAAATCAATTTTCTTAGTTAACAACATTTTTCTTCAAATTTACAGGAAATGTGTAATATGTTACCAGATATCAATGTACAAATTTTAATCAAAATATTGTAACGAATAAATGAGTTTCAAAATGCTCCATGCTCAACCAGATGCAGTATGGACAAGTTCTACTTTGTAAACAACATTGAGTGGAACCCTCACATACTTCCTGTGTAATGTTAATCTATGGGAAAACATCGAAATTCAACTGAGTTTTTGAAACTTTTTTGCACTATATGGATAGAAGATGATCTGTAGATTTCAGATTCAGGATTTTACAGTATTTATTTCAGTATCTTTTCTAAAATACCTTACTTTTTTAGCTCAAAGCAATGGAGATTTTGCATTAACCGGAAGAAAAGGGTACTAATGACTGTATCGCCCCCATAGTAAGCTTTACGGTAGAACTTGTCCATACGTTGTCAATATTCCTTTTATACATAAAAATAAAACTTAGTGGATTTTTTCATATTTATTTTTTTAAATATTTATGTTGAAAATGTTTATATTCTCTGGCTTTTATTTTCCCTTCACTTAAATAAAAGGTGGCCGTGGTAGCCAAGTGGTCTAGGCATTGGATCATGGCTAGCGTGTCACAAGTTCGATCTCAGTGCCACTGAAGACCCGCCGTGTAGGGGGGCGGTACACGTTACATATGTCAATAGCTCATACGTTTTCCCTTTTGTGTGGTGTGGTAGTTAAGAGAGGGGGTGCCAGCTCGGGTGTCGTCCGCGTCACTTGACCATGGTTCAAAATTACGCGAACCGTCGCCCAAAGCCCTCGTGTAGCTGAACAGTGCGACGTTAATATTCACTTACTCACTCAACTTGAATAAAAAAAAAACTTTCGCTAGTACATATTTATACAATTATAGAGAATATTTGTCCAAATTTTCACTGCAATTGGTAATAATGTGTTGCGCAGGGAAAATTTTAAAATTATTGAAACGACAAAATTATAATTTTTTAAATGAAGTTTATAAGTCCTCAATCATACATTGATAAAAGGAATTATTGCTATAATTAAGGGATACCACATTATTTTCAACTTATATACTGATTTTCTTTGTCATTGTAATAATTATACCTAATTTTCAGCAGGAAATTAAAAATTTAATATTTTGATGTTATTATTGAAAATGACTGAAAATATATTTTAAAGTCAAGCAAACTCTAGAAATTTAAATACAACATATCTAAATGTAAAATAATATAAATAAGATATCTGCTTGAGATAACAGAATTACTACTTTTATTTATGAATAACTTATCATTGTAAGAGTACCGTGATTTCAAACTTTATACATCCAAATAAAGTTTTAAAAAAACGGGTAATGTGTTAAAATTTTCCAGCCCCATAACAGAGGTCGTTCTTTTCCTTATTTTTGTCATTTTTCTGTATTTTTGAATTTTTTTCTTTTTTTTATATTGTTCTGACGCTTTTTGCTTTCTTTGCGACACCTTCGGTCATCGCGTCTATGGGCAATTTTGAACGCAGCGTCTACCGTTTCACTATTGTTCAATTTTCAAGTTTCAACATAACCAATGCTTACTTCACTGACAGCTTCCGTTACTGCAAGATAAATTCTTGTCTTTCACACGAACACATCTTTGGGGAATTTCCTCCAAATACAACTGTGTAACTTTCATTGGCATTTTGGGTTTTGCCGAAAACACAACGAAGAATTTCATTCCAGGCAAGGCGCTGGTACACTGGCATCTTCTGACGGTTTTTCTTTCATACTTTTACCACTTCCTGGTACTTTACTATCTGCTTTAGCTATATTATAAAAGCACCAGAATAGCTTCCCTTCAGGCATTTGCTGTGCATTGGCTTTGCATCGGTTGACATACAGTGAAAGAGTTGCTAAAGTTGATGTCTTCATCTTATAACCTCTGGAGCATCGTCGACAATCGCTTTACTATAAAAGTTCTGTAATTTGGTAATAGATGCTTCACTCATACTACCTTGTTTACGACCACCTAATGTCGAAACATTCACCCGCAGCTCTAACTTTTTTTCCGGAGTGCGGTTCCCAAACGTGTGGCTAAGTGGTTAACAAACTCTCTTTTTTAATACGACACATCAGTTCTATGCACTTTTTTCATTTAGGTGTCAGCATGCATTTCCATACTGCCTGAGGAACCCTTAAAGTTTTTCTGGAATTTTTCTGAAGGCTCCGATTTTCCAAATCTGAAAATTGGGGTTCGCTTCACCCAAATCCTTTGCTGCTAGACTGTATTCATGGCAATCTTTGACAAAACCTCATAGTCAATAACAATACAGATTCCGTATAGGAACGTATGGCCTCTTTTATGCCACGTTCCTTCGTATGATACAGTTATATAAACAATATTGTTTTAAACAAGATCCAAATGTGAATCTAAATTTGCTCGCCTCACGTGGTCCCTTGAAATTTGTTGTAGTTCAGCTTTCGCGTTTTCATTTTTATTACACAAATTTTCTAAGCATTTAGAAAACATTGTACGATCCATGCATGGTATACCTAAAATTGCTGAGAAAGTTTCTAAGGCTGCGTGACCCCTCTCTATAGCCAAGAATGCTGATGTAAGTTTCGTGTTTATATCACATTTCCTGCAGGGTTTTTCTCGTAGACTTGTGAAGGCATGATTTTTTTTACATTTTTCGCAAACAAGTTCCATTTGGGTGGAGAAATCGTATGAATTGTACGTTATTATTTTAATTGAGAACTGATTGCAATCATTATATGAAACATTTGGTATCAATGAGGTTCCCACTGAATTATTAATGAAATGTTGTTCATTTGATTCATCATTGATACTCATACCTGATGTACTAGGAACAGCTTTTGTTAAAATTTCATCGCATTAATTATCAGATGATGTATTACATGCAGAAGATTTTCCTTTCTCCAAATTTTTTATGCAGCAGCTCTTCGTTTGATTAGTCGCCCTTTGGACTTTTGATACTTTGTAATACATTTTCAGGAAACAAAATAGGCAGTGTTAAATTTTGTCCCACAGAATATAATATTTATATAATAAAATAGAATGGCAATACAGAGTTTTAGTTCTGAAAAGAACCGTTTCCTATTTATATCACGAAACTCGAAGAAAGCCGTTTTCGGAACGATGATGGAAAGACAAAGTAAACAAACTTTATACCAAACAGATTGAGTTACAGTTATTTTCGTGTTGCCAAATTTTAGAAAGCTATATAATTCATACATAGAGTAAAAAAACACATGGAGAAAATAAAAGTACCACTCACAAAATGAAAAAAGAATACAAAACAGATGCGTACTTCTGCAGCTGTTGCAAGCAGTGGCATTTGACAGATGAAGTCAAACAGGTATTCGTAGTGGGTAAAGGCATGATCAAACAGGTATTCCAATTGAAAAAAAAGCATAGCTTCCATTAAAAAGGATCAGAAATAAAAAAAAACTATTTTTGCATTAAGTAGCAGTGATTACAAGCAGTAATAATATGCTAAACGTGAAAAATCGAAACTTTGAACAATTGTCACCAATTTGAAAGTCTACTGTACTCATAATATTTAGCTTTGTCATCCGTTCAATCCGTTAATGCTAACCAAACACATATGCTTTGTATATTTTTTAATCTTTTTGAGACAGCATACTGACGATTGGAAAAAACTGTAGAGAGGGGTGTGTACACATGCATCCATTCAAAATATCATCGGCAGCTGGATGATTCACCGGTGAATCGCGTTTCGTACTTGTTCTAGAGGATTAATCATTCCCACTGAAAAGTGCATTGAATGACCTGCCGTCCGATAAAGGGGTTTAAGGGTGGTGCATGTATGAAACACTCATCGCAAAAGGTTTAACAAAAGAAAATGTTGACTTGTTATAAATACACAGATCCTACGTAAATGAGATTTTTTATAACTGATCATTGCTTTGCATAACCAAATAATCAACATACATGCTTCATTGTTGATGACATAATTAATTAAACTTCGCTTAACTCGTCAAAATATTTGTTTTAAGTAAAATAATCAAGTTTTTTTAAAGAAACTTTAAATTAATCAATGTAAAACATCTTACGGGGGGCTTGCTAAATTTTTTATCTGTGTTTTGTATATGTTTTATAATTTATTTATACAAATAAAAATGATAATTTCAAAGAAACTTGGAACTTTAAAATTTTCTAGTTGCAAAGTGCATATATGTATATATATAAAAAAAAAAAAAAAAAAAAAAAAAAAAAAAAAAAAAAAAAAAAAAAAAAAAAAAAAAAAAAAAAAAAAAAAAAAAAAAAAAAAAAAAAAAAAAAAAAAAAAAAAAAAAAAAAAAAAAAAAAAAAAAAAAAAAAAAAAAAAAAAAAAAAAAAAAAAAAAAAAAAAAAAAAAAAAAAAAAAAAAAAAAAAAAAAAAAAAAAAAAAAAAAAAAAAAATAAAAAAAAAAAAAAAAAAAAAAAAAAAAAAAAAAAAAAAAAAAAAAAAAAAAAAAAAAAAAAAAAAAAAAAAAAAAAAAAAAAAAAAAAAAAAATAATAATAAAAAAAAAAAAAAAAAAAAAAAAAAAAAAAAAAAAAAAAAAAAAAAAAAAAAAAAAAAAAAAAAAAAAAAAAAAATAATATATATATATTAGGCTTTATTAAAAAACTTATATATTACGAATATAAAGAAATAAATTTTAAAGTAACATCAAAGCGCGGATATACACCGAATGATCCAAAAGTCAGGCTGAAATTTAAAAATAAATAATTCGAAATCTAATCAAGATACAAAAATACGGTTTACACCAAACGGATGGAAAAGAAACCGGGCTGTGTGTGGCAACGAAAAGAAATAGTTCTGTTGGATGACGAACAGATGTCGCTATAGTATTTTACTGCCCCAAACGATGATTTACAAAGAAAATAATGTTGACAAGTCAGCTTAATTACAGTTGATTAGTACTACAGTAAATGTTCAAAGTGCTGTCCATCATTCAGATGTACAGATGTGAGACGAGTCATTACACCGTTGACAGGATTTCTTGCGTTACAGCAGACACATTTTAGTGGATGGCATCCTTCAGTGATGATGCCAAATTCACAAAATCTCGACACTCCTGTCTGCCTCAAAACTTCTTGAGCCCTGCACTCTCCATGTGCAGCAACCACCGACATGGATTGCATCGTCTTCTCCACTGTCGTGGAAACAGCAGTGGCTGTTGAGGGACGTCCACTTCTTTGACGTGACGCCAAGGAACCTGTAGATTCAAATTTCTTCACCATTTTGTTCAATGCAAAAAACGTCGTTGTCCTTTCCTATCTCCCATACCTTCATTTAGCAATATGTTCGCAATAGCACTTTCCAAATTCTTATAATACAGTTTAACTAAGAGGGCTTTCTCAACTATGGGAGCATTTCGATGCATAAAAGCTTCCACTACCATTACCTGCAGCAATTGCTTCTTTTTATATCGTTAATTGAAAAATCCGACAGCGCCATCTGTTGGACGCAGACATAACTACTTTTTTCGTTGCCACACAAAACCTGGTTTCTTTTCCATACGTTTGGGGAAAACTGTATCTTTTGATTCGTTTTTGAATTATTCATTTTTAAATTTCGTCCTGTATTTTGGATCACCTGGAATTTATTTCTTACTTAAAATAACCATTTTTCAGTGTACATTTATTATCTTACAGAAATAGGCAAATTTAAAAATTTAGGTAAATATTTTAAATTATATGGACTAAAAACATTTGGTAACTAAATTGACAACGGAATGCTACGCGTCATGCTCTGTTTGGCGCGATTAATGAATTGCTCCAAGAAGCGCTTGTTGACGAATGATATGGAATCCAAGATGTTTGCCCTGCTGTTACAATTCGACAGGAAAATAATTTTAAGGAACTGTTTTGAAATATATTTCAAATAAAGAACACATAGGAATATATAGAAAATAACCTTTATCAATCAATAATTATATTACATAATATATGAGAATAAACGTATAATTTAATAATTATTACATATAATAATCATATAATATAAAAATATATAGAATAATAATTGAGTTATATAATTATATTATATTATGTGCATAAAATAATTATATAATATCAATTAAATTAAATGAATAATGAATATCAATTGTGAGATGATAGCTTTCAATTTTCCAAAAACTACGAGTTCCTTTAATACATTTCTTCGAACAAGGAACGTTTAAAAAAAACATTATTTAAAATTAAAATGTAGCAAAAATGCACAATTTGCAGTAATAATGAAAAACACATGCCTCATATTCTTTAAAAAATATCCTGGAATTCACCAATGATATTAGAACTATCCATATTCGAAAATAGTACAAAATACAACACAAAACTGAAGCAGTAGCTTGAAGAACAACTGCAGTGAAAATGGTTAAATTATAAAGGAATCGAGTTATAACAACGAAAATTAACTAGAATATACGTCATCCCATGGTAACCACATTAACATACGATAAAAATATTGTTAACCATATCGTAATGTTTTCTCCCATCTAGGTGAACACAAACAACCAACTTAGTATGTAACTCTCCGATATCAAATTAGTACACACAGTTTTCTTACACAGGATATTTCATGAATTTGCATTACCATACTCTGGAATGCTTTCAATTAATTAAGACCAATTTCTACGCATAAAATTAAGTTAAATGATATGCCAAAAAATTAAATATCTTTCATTATGACTTTACTGTCAAATTCAAAAGAATATAGAGCTTTTGTCAATGTTCAGAAGTTATTTCTCAAATTTTAATTTTACAGAACATTGCATTGGGACCTTTTGAATCTTGGGTGCGATACCTGGTGCCACTAAAATCCCACCATGTAAGGATGCTAATGTACTTTAACCCTATAATTGCCGATTAAAGGTTTCGCTATTTGTTACTCAGTGCTACCTTTTTTCCAATAGGAGTGTGTATACGATGTATTGGGGGGGGGGGAAGAAAAGACATAACAAGCAAATTTTTCTCTGAAGTAGTAAATCTTACGCAAACATGGTCAAGATAATTCCAATGGATTCTAAATCCTTAAAAGCAAGTATTACTGATAGCAGGGCAAAAAGAAGGGTTCACATTTCGGAAAGACGTATTTATACGTCCGGGACATTTAACGCAAAGGTTGAGTGGTATATACATGCCGGTGACAGTTAAGGGGTTAAAATGATCGAAACTCAAATAATTACGTGAAGTGGAAATTTGTAGATTCGTGTGCCAGCTAAAAAGTCATTGTCATGATTCGTCGGTGGTTCGATATTACAGGGACCGTCTCCCATAGGTCTTTCGTAAAATAGTTGAATTTAGTATGGCCCCACGGACGCAAATTGTCAAAAGTTATAAGCAGCCTCTTAATTGACATTGGATAATTTGAAAAATAAAACTCTTTTAATTAATTCATATACCAAAATATTGGATATTCAGAAAGATTTGGTCTTAGAGAGCTTTACTGAGCTAACTCATTTGTTCGAATAAATTTAAAATAATTATCAAATTGCTATTGAGATGTATTTTTAAATATCCTTTCAATTCTAAGCATAATATAAGTATTTTTAACCTACAGAAAAAAATTAATCTTAAGAGGACTTGATTCCCCAAAATAGACAAAAATTGTTTTTTTTTATTTTTATTTATTCTTGTTCTTTGCATTATTATCTTTCGATTTGCACATGTCGGAAAGTTAGAAATTGGATAAAACGTCATTTGAAAAATGTAAATTAACAAATTAGGCAATTCGACCACGCCCTTTTTTTAGAAAAAAAGCTAAAAAAAGCTTTTTGATAAATAATCTATTTTACAAAGAGAATTAATACTTGTAAAAAAAGGATGTGTAATATATAAAGCAGGATATGACCGAGGCATTAAATGAATGTAATTTTTTTCTCTGTGAAATTTGTGCATGTAAAATGTCTGAATTATATATAAGGTATTTTATATTAATAGTTCCATAATTTCAATTATTTTCCTCATATGTTTCCTATACAAATATAATATTTCAATATCATGTGAAGAAAACACATAAATTTCTGTCATGACAGAAAAAAAAAAACATTTTTATTGAATTTTCTTGTGCAAAAAAATGTTCTTGTGTTTGTTTTCTTTATAAAAATTGATCCTTTATAAAAATGTATGGGTTGAAAAAATTCGAAAATGTAATTATTTTAAAGAAATATATATATAACTAATATCTTAAAGTGGTATTTTATCTTTATTTAAATTTATTATAATTATTTTTTTCAGAATTATAAATTTTAAAGTGGTTTTTCTTAGTTTGTGTTTTTTCAATTCATTTTAATGCATTCAAAATGCACACCACAATTATTAAACCATTTACTTCTATTTTTTCCTGTGTGTTATATATAAGGCATGTAACAAAATTAGGGATACATTTTGCTGTAAACCGAATATTTTTTTTAAAAAAATAAAAATGTAGGAGATATTGGCATTTTTGTTGAATTTTAACATTTATTTCAACAATTTATTATTTTTATCCAAAACTATTTAAGTTATTGTAAAATAGATTCCTAAACTTGTTTAGAGTATTCTTAAGAATATTACAAAAATTTCAGGTCACAAAATTAATAATTACTATAGGAGAAAATTTTTAAAATTTCCAAATTTTCTTCAAAAAATTTAAATTTTTAAATTCTTGTGAATAATATGTGAAATTTTTTATCTCGTTTCTGTTTTTTTAATAGAAATATTATATGAAATGCTAAAATATAATTTTTAAATACATATATAAAAAAATTTCTCAAAGGGTACCAAGTCCTCTTTAAATAGATTTTCTTATCTTACTGACTCATAAGCTTTTCATAGATTTTGACCTGTAGTAAACCTCATTTCAGTTGGGATGTGCGCGTTACCCCGCTCATGATCGCAACAAGCGACATACGAAGAAGCGATCGCCGCGGTGCCACGCCCGAGCACATTTTGAATATAGCCATGAAAAATATGCGACTACATGTTGTCGGAAGCATATATATGTCGGAGTATGTTTCGATGCGTACTGTCAATATCACTCGCAAATTGCTAGAAGAGCGTTAGTTCGTCGATAAGAACCTTGTGTTTCTGAAATCTTTACCAAATTCTGTGAAGTATTGGATTGATCGCAAAAATGGTCTTTATGAGGTGATACTTCAGCTGGGAGAGCCGTCGATGTTCCTTTCACTGAGTGCTAACGAAATACATTGGCCAAATCTTCTCAAGATACTACATAATTTAAGTGATGCACTTACCGATGTCAGCATAACCGATCCACTAGTAGACTTAACTCGGTCCATGCGCTGTTGCATGGTGAACGAAAATTCCGTTACGTGTTGCATCTATTTCCATTAACTGGTACACTGTGTGATGGTGTTGCTGCAAGCCGAAGGTAAGATGAATTTCTTTAGTAAGTATCGTGTCGTGGACTTCTTTCAACGAATTCAATTTCACCACTGTGGTAGTCCGCATGTGCACACTCTTCTGTGATTTCTGAGTGCCCAAACACGATTATGACATACATAAATAATAATACTTGACATAAAAATATTAACCGTAACGAGACGTATTCACGTACAACACACGGCCGTGTCCATGATTCTGCCCAACCCTCTTTTGTTCTACTTTTATCTTTATATTGGTCAAATTTTATTGCAATGCAGTGCGTTCTTTTCAGTGTGATTGTAACATTGTTTGAGAACCTTAAAAGAAGTTTAAAAACGCTTAAAAATAGATCTTATATGTTGAAAGAATAATTTATGTGTGTTATATGTAATAAATTTATCAATATTATTACGAGTTATTACGCTTATTATTTGATATATTAGAATGAAAACTTGAGTGTGAGAGTCAGTCACAAACTCGCGGTAGATGTTGTTGAGTCGCACAAGTTCCAGTCCAGAAGTCACTGATGAATTATCATGTAGATGCGTTGATTCATGTTAAATCTGTCGTGGCTCATAGTCCTTTTGTTGGTGCGGTGTAGTAATTAGAAAAGGGAGTTGTCAGCTCAGGTGTCGTCCTCTTCGTTTGACGGAGGTTTAAATTGACGAGGCTCGTCTTCAATAGCCATGGTGTTGCTTTGTAATGAAAGTCAATATATATATATATATCTCCCTCACACTAGTATTGTAGAGACTTTAGGAGTGTGGAAAGAGGCTCAAGTGTCATTCTTCTTCCTTGAACATTGTTAAGCCTAGTGGTTAGAGCATGGGACTCCATACCGGAAGGCCTGGGTTTGATGCACGATGCCACCAAATATCATCCGAGTACACACGGACTACGTGCTCGTTAAATCAGTGGGTCTTAAAGTCTTATGGGTGGTCGCAGCAAAAACCACGGGTGTAGGGGGCTGAAGAATATTTCCCTCCCCTCAAGTTCAATGCCGAAATTGTGGAGGTGGAGATAGGTGGTGTCGTCATCTATCGTGTATAAACCGAGCCAAACGTACTGTCATCTGCATGGTGCTCAAAGTTAAAAGCTAACGACAGGCATAGACCTAGCCTCTTGCCACGGTGAATTTCGTGGGCCTCGATCTGAGACCGTCAGACAAGTAGCATTAGAAAAAACAACAATAACAACATGGTTAAAATTACGTCAATAATTCTAGTGTTGCTTTAGTCTTACGTTAATGAACGCTCACTTCCTTGTTTAAAAATTCTCAAAAATCATTTTTTTGGCGTAAAAAGATATTTATTTTGATCATTTATTTTAAATTCATTAATGAATAAATAAGATTTGAATTTCTTCGGAATATAAAATAAATCAATTTTAGTCAATATAAGTTGCAGGAAAACAAATAATTGGCATTTCAAATTGTAATTTTTATTCTGTATATAGGGCAGTGAAGTAATATTTTCCAGCTGTAAGCAATGTCTTTTCAAATCACTTTTAGGCAACACCTGAATTTTTTTTTTCATTTAAATGATTTAAAATTTTTGTTGCATGTTCTTCTATGTTGGGAAGCGTCCTTTTTTGTGATCCAGATTTACTTTCGCCGAAAACCTTTTAGCTGTTTTTCATTTCAAGAAGAATTTTTTGGAATTTCCTGAAGAAAACCATCTTGCTACGCCAAAAGAGAAAAGAGACTTTTGCTGCTTCCTTGAAGAGAAACTAAAACAAATTCGAGAAAAATACACGAAAAATGTTTCTAAAATATATGCTTGACAATTGTATTGCAGTCACGTGATCATTTTCTCCTTTTATACTAAGTAAGCACAAAGATGTACTTTTCTACTTTTTGAAAATTCATTTCACGTAGTCATATTGCTCTGTTCATACTGCAAACCAGTCATCGCATCAAGAAACAAAGGAAAATATATATGTGCAGAAAGAAACAAGTAGTAAATGTTTGGTGTTTCGTCTTCAAAATATTTGTTTCATAGTACGTCATTTTCTTTAAAACGCTTTCCATTTTTACTAAAGAAAGGGTAAGTGGGAGCCATTTTGGAGAAAATGATTAAAGTTTACGAAGAAAAAAATAGAAAGATTTCTTTCAATGGATTTAATTTCCTGTATTTCTCGTCAAAAACCTGAAAAAAGTAAAGTGACGAAATGTTTGTCCCCTTAAAAGGGGAGTCTGTAACCCTTGTACTGACAATATTAAACTGACCATTTTTTTATATACCCTTTTCACAGAAACTGTTAAATGTATTGACTTCAAATTTTATCTGTATTTTAAATGAACCTATATGTTTATACTGAAGTGAGGTTTTTCAAATATATTACATGGGGTTTTACAAAAACAAATTTTTACTGATTATCACCATGATTTTTTTGTGAAAATTGTCATTTATTGTTAATAAGTTGAGAAAATGAAACATACACAAGATCGTGTCTGAAAAATATTGTTAAAAAATACAAAAGAAAACACCTTTCGAAGTAAGTTGTGTATGGAGAAAAGCTGAAAAGGCTCATTTATTAATAAAAATGTATGGTTGAAAGCAAAATAGCAAACTTTTATTCAAAAGTAAACTGAAAGATATTGATTAAAAATAAAAGTTAGTTCATTGGAAACTTGACATATTTTTCTCTATATAATACCTCTTGATGGATTGTAAAACCTTGTATTAATCTCATCATGGTAGAAGTGTCTCCTGACAGACCTTTGTAGCTAAGATAAAAAAGAAAGAGACTCTCTTGATAACTAAAATAATATGGGATTAAAATTTGATGATATTTATGGTACTATTGTATAACTAATATAGTCTACGTTTGGTAGATTTAAATAGGTGTCAAAATATATCATTTTTTGGGTATGGGAATTATAATAAAAAATTTCTAATTATAGTCTTATTGCCGAAATCCTTATTGAATGTTTTCATTTATTTTCTGTTAATAGTTAAATAAAATGTCTATCGGTAAATTAAAGAAGACTTTCGTAAAAGGGGAGAGATTAAACGGGCAAAAACCTTTTGAATACTTTTTGTCGTTTATCAGTATAAATAATAAACAATATTGTTAGAAAAATTTAATATAATAAATAATAAGATAAAAAATGAAAAAAAGTTATAAAGTTAATTTTTTCAAAGAAAGATGCAACATTTAAAAAAATTCAGAAATGAAATTGCTCTTAACTATAATGCTGAAATAGAGGTGAATAATAGAAAAAAAATAGAAAAAATCTATTTTGTAATCGCTTTTAATTTTGATATCCAATTGCATTTTGAATTAATTGTTAGATCTTTTTTTTAAAAAAAATATGTGTTAACTTTCATATAATATCATTATTTCACAAATTAACGTTTTTGGCCACCTTATTAATCCATTAGATAAATATATATGATAGTAAAAAAGATTTTCTCTGACTATTGTCTAATTGCAACTTTACTTTGTATTTTTGTGCTATTGTTTTACATCACTTTCTTCCTATTTTTATAATACAGAAAAACTTGCTTTTGTGCGGAGAAAGGGAGCTCATAAAAATAAACGCACGGAAAAAAATATTCAGAAATTTCATAAATTCTTACATAAACCAAACAATTTTGTGGAAATAATACAAAAAAAAAGTCCCTCTTAGAAAATACACCAATTATTTACGAAATTTATGAGAAAGTACTTCCACAACAAAATAAATAATTAAATTACACATGGAAACATTTTTAAAACATTTAGTTTTTTATAGTATACATGGAGAAGTTTTCAAAATACACATACATAATTTACTGCTACTCATCGCAATCATAGCGCTCATCTTCCTGTGATGAATAAGTTCAAAATCGCTTTCCTCACTTAAAAATTCCATTTCAATTGATTTATTTTTTGGCACCAAAAAAGTAAGAGATAAGTTTTTGCGATGAAAGTTTGTTGGTCAGTTGCTTGTAAATGTCACGATAACCAGATATTCAAGATCGAAGTTATTTTTGTGAACTTTCATACTCCTTTCCAAATTGCTATCTATTTTATGAAAATGCTTTTGAAATTTTTTTGAAGGCTGTATCCCTGCATATATTTTATCCGCTCTCAAGGAATGCAGTTCTTCTTGTCCGTCTTCATAACCTATAAAATTTTTGTTCATGTTAATGTCATTGAAAATTTCATCTTCAATCAAGCACGGTCTGTTGGAGCGTTGAGAGAAAGTAACTGGACGTGCATTGTGGAGAAACTGTTTATAACAAACGAACATAGTGTCTTGAAGTGTATATATGTACATTACAGTGGCATAACATATACCCCCAAACCCTGCCTCACGGAGGGGGGGAGGGGCAAGGCCTGACTAACGCCATTCACGTATTTACCCTTTATAAAATATAAAAGACAAAGTCTAACTCTTTGCAGGGGGCCCTAAGATTCTCCGATTACCACGGGTACATTGATAGAAAAAAATCACAGTGTGGCACCAAAGCCGTTAAAATTCATATCCCGCAGGAAAAGAATCGCACAAAAAATTACTCAAAAATAAAATTGCATATAAAAGGACCGCACAAAAGCAGGTTCTACTGTTTTATATAGTATCAGCGATTTTTTATTCTTATACTAGACTTAAAGCAGTTCATAGGTTATGGAATAAAAGGAACGATCAAAATCATCACAGATTATGAGGGTCATAACAGCCTTTAGCTATCATAGTAGGAGCCAAAGTCTTTTTTACAGAATGAGGAATAATTGCTTTCAACAAAGATCATTGGATCTCTTATCTATAATTTGAAAAACATAAAAAGAATGATCTTTATATCGCCTTGATGAAAAAGAGAGAAACTCACAATTTTTTCATCTGTCATGGAATGATTCACTTTTTATTTTATTGAAATGGACGATTTTTAAGTATCGCCTTTCATTAAGAAAAGGAAATCTTCCATTTTAAATATTGGTAGTCAATTTGTGTCCATAGGATGATTGCACGCAGAAAATTGATGTGTGAAGAAGCATTTTCATCAACCATCTGATGCTAACACAAAAAAAGGATGATTTATTTTCGCCTTAATTTAACAAAAGGAAGGCCTTCATTGGAAGACATAAGTTGGATTATTTCAAGAAAAGGACGATTGATAGCTCTCTCGCCTTTCTGTGATCAAAATAAACTCATGATTTAAACATTTTAGTAAGTGTAACAAAGAAAAGCTCATTATGCAAGGACGATTATACAGCTCGCCTTGTTGATTGTGACATATATTTTAGGTTTCCATGTCTTATATTTCCTGAAAAAGGACGATCTTTATTATCGCTTTCCGGGAATATAAGGAACACTTTCATCTGTGCTCCTGTCTTACATAGAGCTAACTTCAACAAAGAAACTATTCACTGGGTTAAAATTTCAAAGACAATTATAAAAAAAATATTTAGCACATTTTCAGGAAAATTTTTGACATTATGTGGATTTATTTTCGAAATAAAATTTAATGGGTTATTATTGTGAAGTTTTGAAGCTAAATAATATTTTAAGTTATTGTAAATAAAATTTCTTGAAAGGTGCTCGCATCGTCTTATTTTATTTATGTGTTTTTTTTTCAAAGAGACCAATTATTATTTCATCCAAGACACATTTTTAATTACATTAATGACGAAAACATTAATTACGACATTAAAAATATAATATTCCATGTCAATTGAAAGTTAATAAAATAAGGTTAATAAAGTTAATAATTTATTATTGTCAATTTATGCGTTATATACTTTGGAAGACAGATAATATTTTTATCTTAAAACTCATAAAAGTTTTGGGCAAATAATCAGGTTATAATATGCAAATATTAAGTTCCGTTTAAAAGCAAACTACATTTCATGTATTACTTCAATAGGAAAATAAGGACATTTCATACAAAAATAATTCATTATATTGAAGAAATTGTTGTAGTTTGCTACGCCGGGCTTCGCAGCTATTATCTAAACTATATTTTGCTTAAATAAGTTTGATTAGCAGATAAATCAAATATAAAATTCAATGCTGTTACGAAGACATTCGCAGATTTTTATTACATACTTCACAATATTTGTATTATAAGAATTTTGATCACAATTTGCGAATAATTTGAGAAACTTTTTAAATAAGAGTTTAGGCTGTTGAGTCAAATATTGTCCATTTTGCTACAAGACTACTAGGAAAGTGAAAAATTAATTTCGTTATTCCAATTCTTTATGCCATTTTACCTTCATTAGGGAGAAAAATTCATCTTATTCTGTTTAAATTTTCTTTAAAAAAAAAGAATCTTTTCTCCGAGTAATGTTATTCCAGAGAAAAAAATTCATACCAAGCGGATGTAATCTGTCTTAATATTACGCACTCTGCAAAATAAATTTATTCATGAAAGAAGCTTTTTGTTGGATTGTCACAAAAATTTTCATTTAAAAAAGACAAATTACTGCATAGAATTTACATAACTCAATATATAAACCACATTCACTTTAACTCAACATTTAAGTGCAAAACCTTTGTTTTACAGATTAAGATATATATATATATATATATGTATTGAATTGTGTTTGCTTGGAGTTCAATATGAATCAGAAAACAATTAAAGTCAAATATAGGTAATAAAACCAATAAAAGAAATAGTTAACTTTTTAATACTAAAATTAATTTCAGAAATTCTTAATGCCTATAATCTGTAATATCAAGTACTCCAATTATTTATAATAATGAAAAAAATTTCAAAATATTTAATCAATTTATGAAGTTTTAGATCGCTAAATACTAAAAATAACGAAAACTTATGAAAATCTCTCTATAAAGCTCCAAATTAATTTTCGAATAGTATTTCATTTTGGGAAATAATTATTTATAAATTTTCAGCGAATTTTTCTTGTTACTGTGAATCATGTGTTATTTGCATCATTCATGACCCAATTAAAATATAATGGTAAGAGATATAAAGTAGGTTTATGGAACGGCTAAACAGAAATAAAATCATTTTTGCAAAAATTGCTACGTTTACAACTTTTCCAAACAAATTGTACCTGAACAGTTTTGCTTCCAAGCATATTTGGCCATAATTGGTCTTGAAGTTTTATTATTTATTGATCAATAATTGGATCTAAGCAATTTCTTAACACCGAGAAAAATGAAATAAGATTCATTGCAAAACCCAGAAATTAAATTTGTTAGTCAAATTTTCTTTGTCAATGTTTGTGTTGTTGTCAACAATGAAATTGCCGCAAACATAAGATTTTAATTGATTATAAGTTTTTCTTCGATTAAAAATATTTTCAAAAACAACAATCATAAACTGAATTGTATAAAATTAAACAAATAGTTAAATAGAAATTTATATTTATGCTGCACTGTCAACATGAAAATTAAAAATGTTTTCTTTTTTATTAAGATTTTTGTGCACTTCGGAGATAACACACAAATATTATAGTAAAATCTCTCTTAAGCAAAATAGTTTTTCTTGTACAATTAAATTAATATTATAAATAAACATTCGATAACTTAATACCCATATTTCAAAGGGATGAGTATTAAGCGTAAATATTTGCATTGCGTTATCTAAATTAAAATGAAATTATTGTTCGATTTAATTATATATAACATTAGCTTAATTAATTTACGTTTATTAAAGATTTGTAAAGTAAGAAAAATAAATATTTTTTTATTTTTTAAATAATTGCAATGCGTTTTCACCAAACATGTTTTTGATAAATGTAATATGTAAAATGGTATCCAAGTAGATTTTTTTAAAAACTTATTATTCAAGAAATTTCCAATTACTTAAATGAAATAGTTAATTTAATAAAAAATTATTAAAATATGTAATTAGTCGGTTTATTTATTTTAAATGATTATTTAATTCATTTGAATCCTATTTTGATAACAGATTTATGTCTACAATTTGTTTTACTAGAATGTTAAAATAAATTATTCATTTATTAATTACAAAATATAATACGTAAAAATTAATTAATAATATACTTTTCATTTCGTTACATTTTGTTCATCATGTAATTTTCTTTTTGAAATTCGAAGTTTTAAATGAACAATTTTTCCATACTAAATATACATACGAGCAAGTATACCCATTCTTCTGACGTTTAAATTTAAAAAATATATAAAAAGTAAGTTGGAAGGACAAAACAAATTTTAAAATGATTAAAACCCGATTACTTGTTTGAATAATTTCATTTGAATTGCAAATTAGATTCTATATGAAGAGTGATTTTGCAAATTAAATAGCAATACCAAATGAATATACAGTGAAAATCGTTTAACACGAAACTGAGGAGATTGAAATAGTCTGCTGTTTGTAAAAAATGCAACACCATGAAGGAATCATCAGCATTAAATGAGATTTGCAGCAAATTTCAATTATAGGATGTTACGTAAAATAGGAAAGTTACAGAGCCACCACGCACACGTGACGGCAAGTGACAGGATGACACTTGAGTTGGCACCCCCTCTCTTAACTTCCACACAACATCATCGGAAGAATGTTTGAACTCTCGACAGATTTAATATGCATCGCTCCCCTACACAGTGGGTCTTCAGCGGTTCTAAGCTCGAAATCAAGATATGCCGGCCACGCGTTCGTTACATTGAACACTAGTCTACCGACTAGGAACGTGGCCGCGGTGGCAAGTGGTCTAGGCATCGGATCATGGCTAGCGTGTCATGAGTTCGATCCCAGTACCACTAAAGATCCGCCGTGTAGGGGTCCGATGCACGTAAAATCTGTCAAGAGCTCAAACGTCCTCCCGTTGGTGTGGTGTGGTAGTTAGGAGAGGGAGGTGCCAGCTCAGGTGTTGTCCGCGTCACTTGACCATGGTTTAAAATTACGCGGACCGTCGCCAAAAGCCCTCGTGTTGCTAATCAGTGCGACACTAATACTCACTCACCGACTAGGAACACTAGTCCAGCAGATCTCGTTCTATTAGCTGTAGCATGACAAACCAATTTACTAATATTGTTCAGCGTGCCACAAAGAGGGTCGTTTTTGAAACAATTCGATTACCGTGATAATGCACGCATAATTTGAGAATAGATGTCAAAAATTTAAAAAAAAAAACATTATATTTACAGTTATATTGTGTATTAATTTCGTATCATTTAGAGGTATTTATTAATATAAATAAAAAGAAACAGCATAAAATAAAACTATTTCTTCAGTAAAAATATACATTATATGTTTTTAAACGTTTATATAATATATTTTTAAACATATTTATTAAAATGAGAAATAGACAATGTTAAATATAAGTATTTCCCTTCATTGCAGTTAAATAAAAAAAAGGAGTAAAAATTTTAATGCGAACCTGTGCTTGCACTAATCTACTTTCATATCACAAAATCGGGGTTTAATTTGCGACTTTTAGTTTAACACGATTTTAATCATTCAGTTGTTAAAAAATTTCTGTTCGGACTCGAAATATTTTTCATATATTTTTACTTTGATACGTTGAAGCCAAAGCGAAAAGCAGAGTACATTCAATTTTCCCTCTTCAAACAATTAAATCTCCCCAGCAAAAGCATTTTGTAATTTACAAAATAGCTGCAAATTTCTCTTAAGAGTTACATCTCGGACTTTTTCGTAATTTTGTAAATGTCCATAATTCTGAAGATTTTTGTCAAATTAGGTCCAATAGAAATTTATCAACTTCCTTCCACTCAAAAATTTACAAATTTGTAGAGTAGTGCATAGTGCCACTGAAAATTTTACAGCGTTCACATATAGCACTCATGCCATAGGTTGCCGAACCCTATTCTAAAATGTGTAACGACATATGTGCAATGTAGCACTTAAAATAAAATTGTTATTCACTTTTTTATCATTTGTTATATTGATGAAAAAGTATAAAAAACACTTTTTGGAATCCTTTATTTTATACTCAATATTAAAGAAAGTGCACAATGAAATATTTAAACAAACAATAGCAATTCATGGAATGAATGTATTCCAGCATCAAAACAAAAGCAGAGTATGAAAGTATGTGGAAGGTATAAAATATCAGTATGTAAAACTTCTTTTTTAGAGCGTTTTCCACGTAGTGGAACAAAAGCGCTATTAGGACGCAAATTTCGTCTTCGTTCCAAATTTTATCGTACTTTTTTCTCAGCCAATAAGTAACCAATTGACCTCGGGTTTTCGGCATTTAGTCGCGTTTGTGCCCTAGATGAGCCGAATCATATTTAAATTTAATCATTTTTAAATTATTTTTTTTAGTTCAGCACTACTTTCTGTTAGTAAAAAGTTCATATAGTTGCATTATTGTAAAATACAACATGTGAAAAAAAACGGGCTAAAATTACTTGGCCATGCTAATGATTGATATCTTGTTTTTAACTCCGGTATATCACTCATTTCTACAATCTCTATTGATGTTGCTTATCTTCTTTCATGATCTTTTCTTTCTTCATATAGAATATACGAACGGATTAGACAAATTCTTTATTCTATGTTTATGGTAGTCTCGTTTGTTGTCTTTAAATTTGAATGACTTAAAATATGAAGTTTAAATTTTTTAAACTTTGAAGAAAGGATTGACCCTTAGGAAATAGCTTACTTCGAAAAGAAACTACTCTTTAGATCAGGTTTGTTTTTCTCATCAAAGATTGACACTACAATGGGTAGTCGAATTTATTTACTGTTTCTTAACGTCACACTCTGAAGCAACGGGTGAAATATTGCCGATGAATTTCTGAATTTTCAACCACTATCAAATGACAAGGACGACACTACAGCTGACAGACTCAACTCTACGTGCATGGACAAACAATGAGAAAATGATAATGGGCCCTTCACCCTCCGAGTAGTGATGACTTTTGCGGTTCAGATAGTAATGGATAAAAAAGAGAAATGTTATACACCTTTTCGTCAGAAAGCATCAGTTTTCGGTTAAGTGTTTAAAACGTATAGAGGTTTGATTGACCGTTGGATAGTCAGAAGACAATTAGAATGGGAAAGAAATCTTGGTACTATTTCTTACCTAAAATGGTCTCTTACAAGTCTTTTTCTTTTAGCCTACCAATAAAAACCAATGTTTCTTACTTTTAAAATAAACCTATGCCATTTCATTGGAAAAGAGTACATTTATTTCAATTGGCTTATAAATGCAAAAAGGTTAATAAATGTTTCTTACTTTTGAAATAAATGTACATTTTTTCACTAAAATTACAGGTATTTAATTTTTAAAGAAACGATCTAATAATATCGCTATTGATTTCTTTTGTGTGCCTCGTTTTTTGTCTTAAAACTCGGTTTAATTATAAGCTTCATAAAAGTCTTCTCGTAAGTTCCCGAGTTTTGAAGTTAGAATTGTTCCCCCTAACACATTAAAAGTCTTAAAAGACAAATATTTCACCAAAACTGTTCTTCTTAAAATCTTAAGGTTTCGTGTACATCTAAAATGTGTTTTGAATGCCTACAATATGTCAAAAATGAATTCCATGAAATTTCCTTCCACATTTCAAAAAAATTATCTAATTTTGAAGTTCATATTCGAAATTTTTTTCCACAGAGACATTTTGAATCTTAAGCAAGCAGAGAGTCGCAACTCATATTTCCCTTACTCACCTTTCACAAGACATTACTTTATAACCAAGATGTTTATTTCGATTAAATGGTCTGTTGTTCTTTTTATTTTACCCGATATTCTTTCGTGGAACCAGGAAAAGAATCGAATATTTTTCATTGATTCGAAGATTTTTCATTATGTAAAGTTTCTTCAGTGTGTATGTGTAATAGCTTTTCGAAAGTAGAAGGTAGATTTCTCAAGTATTATTTTTTTTATTCGGGCGTAATCGTACCTGGTAGTTTTGAATCGTTGGTTCCCTCAACAATCAGGGGAGTCTTAGAACTTGGACCAATTGGTGTCAAAACTTCGGTGGGGACCTCATTGCGTTCTCGACTCAGTCTTAAAAAGATCATGATCCGTATAACAATGATGGTCAAATATTATTTCCGTACATATTCCCTGATAAACAGGGAATTTAAAACTGCATTTCAAAAGCTTCAAAATTGGTAAGACTATATTATTGAGTGGTGATCGTTATCCATATCTAGGCCTAGGCGTAATACCGTAAGCAATCCTTCAATTCATTTAATCGAAATGTTGCCATCTGCCATCGGTCAAACTGGTTTGGGCCTAAGTTTTTGAGATTGAAACAAATAAATGGGCATGACTCATAAAGTTTCGTTTGAATGAGTGTTTGACAATTCATAATATATACTGTCTACTTTTAAAGATCTCTTCTTCATATTGACCCAGGTTTAAAAAAATCCTTTTTGGGCCTAGGACCTCATAGAGTCTTAGGATTTCCCAGTCAACAATGCTAAGTCACACCAAATTAATTTAATTTAGAAGTCATTCTATTTTAGTTATTTCCTTCCTTGCTAATTCAGCAGTTTTTTACTTTTTTGAACGGCGTAAAGCATTTCGGGCTATGACTGTAAAAAAATTAAATAGAATTAGAACTTTCAGTTTTACTGAAACAGATCTTGCGTCGAACGTTTTGTGTAATGTATGGGATATGTGAAAAAAACTATTGAAATGTTTTCACTTTGATTGATATTTAAGGCGATATGGTACCCTAAAAATCGTCGAACAATCGATTTTTTTATTGGCTTATATGATACTTTTAATTCTTCTAAATGTGTCTGCAAAATTTCAGAGCTGTAGCTGTATTTTTTTATTGAGTTATTTATCCATTTTTGCTGCATGACTGTAGACTAAACAAAGCTGCCACGCCCACTTTTCAGATCGTCTGCTAGAAAAGAGCCTGATAAATAAGGAACAATTATTTTTTTTATTCCACGCTGACTAGTGTTTAAACTGAAATGAAATCATTGCTTTGTTTTGATTATACGAGAGTTATTCTACTGCGTTTTCTGTGAAGTTTTGTTCCTGCAAATTTAGTTATATTTTTGTACTCTTTGTTCTAAATAGAAAGAAAAGTTGCTTTACGACAAGGAATTTGGCGTTTTGAAATATTTTTCATTTAAAAATTTAATTTGATTTCTCCAAAAAATTTAAAAGTGTAACATACCTAGGCCTAAAAGACATACTAAATCTGCCACAATGAAAGCTTCGAAGAGGTGGTTTCCAGATGCTAAGACAAGTTCAAAAGTTTCTCAAAACACTAACTTGAGGTGCGCAAAACTTGAAGAAGAATGCAAGAGTTTTTTTCGTTTGGGATGAAAAATATACTGGTAAATCCAGATCTCCAACATACGTCATTATTGATAAAAATGCGTTAATGAATCTTTTTAAAAATACTCTATGTAATACTTGCAGAAATGCTTCTTTGCGAGTAAATTTTGGAATAGCCTATGGATTTTGTGAAAATATTCAAGTTGTGTGTGATTCTTGCGCTGATATTATTAATGAAATGAAAACTTCTGAGCAGATTTGTAATGAAAAAAATGGACTACATCAGCCGTACGATATAAATTTGCGAGCTACATAAGCATTTTTGAGTTTCGGACGTGGATATCAAGCTCTTGAAAAGTTCTGCATGTTTATGAATATGCATTTAATGTCCAGCAGAACTTTTAACACTTACAAAAATATGTTGCATTCTTCATTTGTGAAAGCATCCGAGAAACATTTCCATCACATCAGAAGTGAAATTAAGAAAACATACAATGCAGAAATAAGTGGTGTAACCAATATTGCTGTTTCCTTTGATGGTACTTGGTTGACCAGGGGGCATGCATCTCAGATTGGAGTTGGCTGTGTCATAGACATGCTGACTGGATAAATTGTTGATTTTAAAGTGATATCAAAATATTGTAAATAGTGTGAAATAGCTAAAGGTGAACTTAAAAAAAATTCAGCTGAGTACGAGATTTGGTTTAACGGTCATAAAGATTCTTGTAGTGCAAACCATTGTGGCTCTTCAGGTTCGATGGAAGTCCATGCAGCATCCGAATTGTGGTCGAGATCTGAAAAGATTAGATTTAGATACACTACAGTACTTTCAGACGGTGATTCCAAAGCGTTTCAACATCTGACTGAATCAAAAGTCTTTGGAGATGTTAAAATAAACAAAGAAGAGTGTGTGAACCATATGAGCAAGCGACTAGGAACAGCTCTCCGAAAATGTGTAAAGGAATGGCGTTCAAAAGGAGTTACTCTCGGTGGAAAATCTTACGGCAGTTTGAAAGCTGAAACCATAAAAAAGCTTACGCAATATTATCAGAATGCCGTTTTAAGCAACAAAGGCAATGCCGAAAACATGAAGACTGCCATATATGCTACATTATTCCATAGCATTTCCACTGATGAAAAACCCCAGCACTTTAAATGCCCTTCTAGTCAAGAGTCTTGGTGTTTTTATCAGTCAGCTATTGCAAACGGTAGAAAACCAGGTTCGCACAAAAAACTGGTAAAAACACCAGTGAATGAGGCTCATTTGGCAAAAATATTGCCAATTTACCAGAGACTTGCTTCGAATGATTTATTGGAGCGTTGCATTCGGTGCATGACTCAAAATTCCAATGAAACGCTGCACAGCATTATTTGGAGTAAGTGCTCTAAAATATCATCCGCATCATTGAAACGAGTGAATATTGCAGTTTGTGATGCAGTATCTGAATTTAACGTTGGAACTTTGCAAACACTTGAATTTATGCAACAAGAAAATAAAATTTATCTGAACAACATAGCGAAAAATTTAGCAATTTATAAAGATTTTAGAAGAGTATATCAAACAAAAAGAAGAAGAATGATGTTGTACAATTTGGTGCAGAAAAAAATCAAACTAGCTCGTAAACGCAGAGAGCAATTCATTCGTGAAAAAGAAGGTGTTTCTTATAAAGCAGGAAATTTTTAAATTGTTGATCACGTATGCAATATTTTAATTTATTTTATTTTTATTTATATTTACTATATTATATTATATTTTAATTTTTATAACATTGATTGAATGCTAGAAATTTAACAAAATTTTATTTGTAAGAAAAGCAATTGCAGCCAACAGTGAAACTTCGAATTTCTCGTAGTTTTGCACACTTTATTTTAGTAATGCTTTATTTCCCATATCTGAAATTTCAACATGTAATTACTATAAAAAAATATTCAAGAAACTTATTTAAGCAAATTATTGGTTGTAAATTTCCAATTTTTATATATTTTATTTGTGAAACATTATTCTTTATAAGAAGCTTTAAATTGAAAAGTGTTTTTTTTTGTTGCATTTTCTTCCATTTCGGAACAGTTTTTAATATATTAAGGCTTTTAAAATTATGAAAAAATAGTATGAATATTTGTGTATATGTTGTTTATTATGGTAGCATAGAACTGTGCATGGAATTAACTCTAAAGTGTGTTTAATGTTTTTTAAAAAATTTTAAGATAATGTTTTATGAAATATTGACCTTTTTGTTTGTTTTCTTTTATATAATCATTATACAAGTATATTCTTTTATTCTTGTAAATGTTTAAAAAATTTTGTAGTAAGCAGTTTGAAACAAACTAATTAACATTCCATAAAAGTTTCAGATTATTGGAGGAATCTTTTATCATGCTATTCAAGGAATGAAAACCTTAAACTCATTTTTCTCCATGTTGAATTTTTGTACATATACTGTTATTCAAAACCCTAAGGCTTTTTTGATAATTGAAGTAAGGGTTTGAAACTTTTTAAACATGTTCTGATATGTATGTTTTGTAAAACTGTGCATGGAATTAGCTCTAACATGTTTAGTACTTTTTCTAAAAAATTTCAAAAACAAAATTTATATTTTTTCGAGAATTTTTGGAAGTTTAATAAAAAAATTAATAAAAAATTAAAGAGCAGCAGCAGAATAAAACCGATGCACAGTTTTATGTAGTATATTATAAGGTACTTGGAAAAAAAATTTGAAAGTAAAAAGACATATTTAAAAAAGCCTTAGGGATTTAAAAAATGTTTAAAAAATTTAAAACAATTTAAATTTTACAAACATTTTGCAAGAAATTAAAATTTTTTTGTATGGAATTATTATTAAATATTAACCTTTATAAAATACAATTAAAACCAGATGTCAAATATTAAAAATAAAAAAAATTGTAAAGATGGTACCGTGTCGCCTTAATTGTCTTATTAGATATATGTAATTAGACAGATTTTATAGGATCTTACTACATATATGTGGATATTGATATAATAGGATGTGTTAAAAAATGACATAATATATTATATGATATGATATATTATTTCACACAAATATAATGTATTTCATCCTGAGATGTGAGACATCAAACACCAAGATTCAAATTTGTATTTCTTACTCCATATATATCGTTATTCTTTAATATTTTGTTCTTTTTTTCCCTAAGTGATTCAAGATTATTAAAAATTAATTCGGCATTTGTGAAAAAGTATTAACATAATATTTCTTAACATAACATAACATTTTATAAACTTTAGTGTTAACAAGATAACAATAGTTTATTTTAAACTTTGAAAAATCTCTGAGTTCTTACATATTTGTAATTATTCTAATCTCTCTCTTTGTGAGAATTTTGTCTTTCGTCAAACCTTTAAAATGTCAAAAGTAAATTCCCCTCAAATTCAAATCTTTATATAATAATGCGAAATTAATATACACTCAAGAGCCAAAACATCATGACCACCCCTACATTTTGCAATGAACTCGCCTGGATGACGGGGAAGGCACATGATCAGGTGGAAGTGGTATTTAACTGCTGCTGGAGAGTCTGAAGAATCATTCTTTCACTTAATTCTGTGTGTGATGGGAAAGGTTACGGATCTAAGCGACTTTGATAGAGGGAAGATTGTAATGGCTCGAAGGCTCGGAACAAGTATTTCCAAAACTGCATGACTCCTGGGTTGTTCGCGATCTACAGTTGTTAGTACTCATGCAAAGGGGATGAATGACGGTGAAACCAGCAGTAGACGACATGGTGTTGGACGTCCACACACTATCAAAGAAAAAGTTCGTCGGAGACTGTCTCGCATGGTGAAGCAAAACCGGAGCCAGACAGTGGTTCAGCTGACGGCCCAATACATTGCAGGGCCAAATAGAATAGTATCGGAGCGCACTGTTCTGCGGACACTGTTGGATACGGGGCTAAGCAGCAAACGTCCCACTCGTGTGCCTTTGCTGACCAAGCGTCATCGCCAACTGCGCCTGCGCTGGACTCGGGAACATCGCGACTGGTCCATGGATCAGCGGGAGAGAGTTGCCTGGTGAAATGAATCACGGTTTGTGATTCATCAACGCCGATGGCCGTGTCAGAAAACGCCGTCTTCCAGGCGAACAGTTGTTCCCTCAATGTACAGTAGGTCATACACAGGCCGGTGGTGGCGGTATTATGCTTTGGAAGACGTTCTCTTGGGCATCTCTGGGACCCGTGGTTGTGGTAGAGCAGACCATGAATGCTACAGGGTATCTGAACATCATTGCGGACCAGTTGCACCCTTACATGGCCTCTGTTTTTCCAGGTGGAAATGAAATGTTTCAACAGGACAACGCCCCGTGTCACAAGGCTAAAACTGTGTTGGAGTGGTTACAGAAAAATGATGCTGAATTCCAGTTATTGTCCTGGCCGCCTAACTCACCGGATCTCAATCCGATAGAACACATTTGGGATGTCATGGGATGGCAGCTCAGGGTTCAAAAACCACCAATTCGCAGTATCTCGGATTTGCTTGATCGTTGCTTAAAAATTGGTACAATCTGTCTCCGGCCATCTACAAAGGACTTGTGACGTCCAGCCAAGACGGATTGAAGTTGTGTTGCGCGCCAAAGTTGGGCCAACTCGTTATTGACAGGTGGTCATAATATTTTGGCTCTTGAGTGTACTTCATTTTCTTAAAGTAATATAATTATTCGAAACTTTATAGAAATTTTGGTGTCCCGCAAGGTAATACAGTTACAATTGGTTGCAAATGGAAACGTTTACAAAACTAACAATTAATATTGCAAAGTAATTTGTCTTGTTGACTATTTTTGAGCTTAAGGCGATATGGTACCATCTTGACAATTTTTTTATTTTTAATATTGGATGTTTCGTTTTAATTGTAATTTATAAAAGGTTATTATCTAATAATAATTCCGTACAAAATGTTTTAAATTTGTTGCAAAAAGTTTGTAAAATTAAAATTTTTTGAACTTTTTAAAACATTTTTTTAAATTCCTAAGGCTTATTTAAGTATTTCTCCTTTATTTCAAATTTTTTTCCAAGTACCTTATATAATATTAAATAAAACTGCGCATAGGTTTCTTTCTGCTGCAGCTATTTAACTTTTTTATTCATTTTTTTATATTTAAACTTCCAAAAATTCTCAAAAAACATTATTTTCGATTTTGAAATTTTTTAGAAAAAGTACTTAACATGTTAGAGCTAATTCCATGCAACAGTTTAACAAAACTTACATTTCCGAACATGTATAAAAAATTTCAAACCCATACTTCAATTATCAAAAAAGTATTAGGGCTTAGAATAATAGTATAAGTACAAAAATTTCAACATGGAGAAAAATGAATTTAAAGTTTTCATTCCATGAATAGTATAACAAAATATTCATCGAATAGTCTGAATCTTGTATGAAATGTATATTAGCTTATTTGAAACTGCTTACCATAAGAAATTGTAAAAAGGTAGAGCAATTAAACAATATACTGGGGTATAATAAATATATAAAAAGAAAACGAGTAAAAGATCAATATTTCATAAACTTTTATCTTAATAATTATAAAAAAATACACACATTTCAGAGCTGATTCTATGCTCAGTTTCACTACTCAAATAACGCACAACATGTACAAAAGATGTTTATGCTTTTTTTTTATTTCCATGATTTTAAAAGTCTTCGTACGTTATATATTGTACATGAATGAAAGAAAAATCAAATAACAATTTATAGGTAAAATATATCAAAATTTAATAATTTCATCTGTGCATTTGCTTATATAAATACTAGCCGTTACCCACCCACTTCGCTGGGTATTTCCTGATGTTTTAAAAATATATACTGCTTATAAATATATACATAAAAATTATTAATATCTAAGTCCTATCATTAAGAATTCGATTGTTTTAAAAAATATACTTATACCTGTAACTGTCGCCTCTTGATAAAAAAAAAGGACAGAACTCATCTAATTTGTATTTTCTAAAAATCTCTAAAATTGAAGTATACAATGATGTTTGATCTTTCGTGACACTATAATGAAGTGGATTCCCGCAAAACAAATTTTAGGTGGGTCTCTACTCTGTAAAATAAACATGCCAGCCATTCTAACGGGGGGGGGGGGGAACGAAATTTTTACTACCAATCCCGTTGAGAGTTGTTTTCCAAAATTAACGTTTTTGGCGGATTTCAATTCAACGAAAGAAAATGTGAACCAAATTTGATTATTATAAAAAAGAATTTTTTATCAGTACGCCCCAGTAACCCACTTCTCCCCCCCCCCAGGAGTTGATTTCCGTAAAATACATTCTAAGTTGATCCGTATTCAACCAAAGAAACATGCTTAACAAATTTCAAGTATGTGGGTCTAACAATTCAAAAACAGGAATTCTTTTCTATAACTCCTCTTGTCCTCTTGCAACCCTCCTTGAGGGTCGGTTTACGTTTTACTCTTTGTCAGAAGAACTTTATTCCATGAAAGGAACATGCCTACCAATTTTCAAGGAGGTAGATCTAATAGTTTAAAAACGGAAATAATTATCAATTACGCCCCTTAATCTCCCGTAATGAAGCTTGGTGATTGATATTCGCGAAACCCATTTTGTAGCGATTCTCTACTCTACGAAAGGAAACTGCTTACCAAATTTCAAGACTGTAAGCCTAATAGTTTAAAAATGGGGATAATTATGTATAACGCCCCTTGAGCCCCCGCACGCCCCTTGGGGGTCTGTTTTCATAAAACCCATTTTGCAGGAGAACTGTACTCTATGAAAGGTATTTGCTTATCAAATTTGAAGACTGTGAGTCTAATAAATTAAAAATGGAAAAATTAGCTATAACGCCCCTTGAACCCTACAATGCCACCTAGGGGCCAATTTTAACAAAACACATTACATAGGGGATTTTTAATCCATGAAAGGATTCTGATTATGATATTTCAAGATTGTACGTCCAGTAGTTTAAAAATGGAAATAATTATCTATAACGCCCCTTAAGCCCCGCAACGCCACTTGGGGTCAATTTTCACAAAACGCATTTTGTAGTGTATCTCTATCCTATGAGAGGAATCTACTTACCAAATTTGAAGACTGTGCGTCTAATAGTTAAAAAATCGGAATAAATATTTATGTCTCCCCGCAACACCCCTTGGGGTCAATTTTCCCCAAAAATATTTTATAGCGGATATTTACTTCATGAAAGAAACATGTCAATCAATTTTCAAGCTGGTAGGTCAAGTCGTTTAAAAACGAAAATATTTATCTCTTACGCCACTTAATCCCCCGCAACGCCACTTAGAGGTCTGTTTTCACAAAACATTCTTATAGCTGATCTCTACTCTATGAAAGAAATCTATTTATCAAATATAAAGAATGTGCGTCTAATAGTTTAAAAATGGAAATAATTATCTATAACGCCCCTTAATCCCCCGCAACGCCACTTGGGGACTATTTTCAACAAACCCATCTTGTAACTGATCTCTACTCTCTGAAAGGAATCTGTTTATGAAGTATAAAGACTGTACGTCTAATAGTTTAAAAATGGAAATAATTATCTATAACGCCCCCTAAGCCCCCGCAACGCCATTTAGGGGTTGATGCTCACCAAACTCTTTTTGTAAGGGATCTCTACTATATGAAAGGAATCTGCTTTTCCAAATTCAAGACTGTACGTCGAGTAGTTTAAAAATGGAAACAGTTATTTATAACGCCCCTTGGGGTTCGAATTTCACAAAAAAAAAATCCGTTCTTAGCGGATCTCTACTCTATGAAAGGAACATGCTTTCCAAATTTCAAGCCTGCAGGTTGAATAGTTCTGGAGATATCGTGATTAGTCATTCAGTCAGTGAATTGCTCTCTCTCTCTCTCTTTTCTCATATATATAGATCTTAAAATATTTTAATAATAATAGCGTTGAATTTCCAACAAAAATGGGATATATATATATACCACCAAAAACAATTAAAAATATGGGCAAGTTTTGCTATTCTTTCGGATTATATGTTTAATTATATGAGTTATCTCTCAAAATGAGATTTAGTATTTGTGCTTTTTGGGAGAATCCCTTTTGAAGTTTTAATTTTATTCATAATAATATCATAAAAAGCACGCACACCTTTTAAATCTTGACCAAATCCATTTGTTCTCCCCCCCCCCCCAATAAACACAAACTAGAATTTTTGCATGAAATGCACAATTCTTTCTTGAAATGATTTGTTCCCGCATATATAATGCTACATATGTCAGTCTCATTTACACGCGTTAGAAAAATAATTAATTCATTTTTTATGAGGCGCTTTTCTAGCAGATGATAAGACCCGCTTGTAGGGGAGCGATGCATGTAAAATCTGTCGAGAGCTCAAACGTCCTCCTGTTGTTGTAGTGGGATAGTCAGCAGAGGGTAGTGCCAGCTCAGGTGTCGTCCTCGTCACTTGACCATGTTCAAAATTGCGAGGTCCGTCACCAAAGCCCTAGTGTATAGATGAAAAGTGCGACGTTAATATTCACTCACTCACTCACGCGAACCAAAGTGATTTTATAATTTAGTTTAAAATCAAATGATGACAGTGATTATTTTAAAAATAGTTCCTTCATAACAATTTCGTGATGCCAGATAAAAAATTCGGATTTCTTCACGATCATTCTTACAAACTTGAAATGATTTAAAAAAAAAAAAAAAAGATTATATTTACATTGTACTTTAGTGCTGTGCTTCGGCTCTTGGAGATCAACTTCATAATTTGAAATCTCGGTTCACAAAGACGTCATCTGAGCTGACATTTTACTTTCCTAACTTCCACATCGTACCAACACGAGGATGTAATGCCAGCAGCTCCCTTACATGGAGGGTACACAGTAGCATCAACACTCAAACTTATAATTCGACATTACTGGCCTTGAGTTTGTTACGACAACCATTTCGTAATTACTGCCACTTCATTTAATTAGAATTACACTAAAACATATATAGCTGAATTTGGAGGCTTTCAACTATAAACTCTATATTTCTGTGCTCATTGAATTTCGTTAATTCGTGAGAAAAGTTTCTTTTTAAACTTGTTGTGGCAACAGTCAATAAGTTTTAGAATGTATTTATACACAAGTTTGAATATTCTACAGAAGACATTTTTCAACGACAGGAGCCATTGCTAAAAAGAAAAAAAACCATGTCCTTTCACGTTTTAGAGCATTTGTTTGCACTTGATTTAATTGAATTAGTCATGAAACGTCATATTGAACAATCGCTCATCAAAGAACAGTCACTGCCATTCACACAGGAGATCCGAAGTTTTGTTTATGCATTCTTGGACAAAGAAGAAAAGAAAATTGATCAAATTTTCACTTCAGTGCAAGGAAATCAGAAAATTGACAACAAAACATTTCCTCTCTTCATCGAATCTTTTAGGCCCAAATCCAATGAAAATGAATTGATTGATACGTTTGAGGATATGTTAACATATTGTATCATAATGTGCCAATTTACTCTCCAGGTTTTTAGAAATGGTGCTGAACTGGCCCCTTCTATTGCTTTGGCAGAAATTTCAGACTTTGTTAAAGCATACATTTCGAATAGAGTTCAATCGGGAAATACGATTTGGCAAAGATTGGGCATGAAACCACAACTGTCCATTGAACCACGAACTACATTTTATGCAGAAGTAGAGACAGCTGATATACAATCCTCAAAAAGAGATAAACTTCACACGCTATATAATCATCTAAAGAAGCAAACTAAAAAAGTAGCGACTTTGTAAGCCGCAAGAAAAACTTCAGTAGCAAGAAATGGTTAAATTACTGCAAAGAAAACGTGGCTATTTAATTGGCAGTGGTTTGAAAGACAATTTAGCTTAATTTAGATTCCCAATTGTTAAAATCTGCTGTTGGAGACCATAACAGTTGCAATGGAAACAAATATTTTTAGATGACCGAGGTTCGCGAACCACAGAAACTTCCATAAGAACTGGATCAAAATTAAGGATTTTAAGAGTGTTGGCAGCAAACCTAGCTTCCCAAATCAAATGTTTCATCAAAATCGAGTAAAAATATTCTTGTAAATATTAACATTAAGTGTATCGGACGTGGACATTTTAATATATACGCTTTTGTACTTTTATTAGATATGCTCAATTAATTTCTTGTATTTTTCATAACTATTTGTAATACTTCTCTCAATTCTAGATTTCTTAATGATATACAGTTTAATTCATCAAATCTGACGTAAAGGATGGCACCAAAGTACATTTAAAGAAAAATGACTAAAGTTATTGTATATATATATTTTAAAGGATTTAAAGTTTTAAAATATTCTATAATTTGATATATTACTCTTTTTCGTCATTTATGTTGCCTACATCTTCATGCCTTGTTGACTTCCGAATAATTGTAATTATTTTATTCGTGTATTGTTCTTGATTATCGGCTGTAAAATTTAAATAAATAGAGAAGTGTAGTTTTTTATTAATTCTAGCATTTGTCTTCATTCATTTATGTTCAGTAATTTCTTTAAAATATACCTTGACATCTTGATCAACCTTTCATCCTCCATGTTAATACTAAAATTATTGGTTTTAATAAATTATAAAACCCACACGCGCGTATAGGATAAATTATCACCTATTTTCGTCATTTTGGTCTCCCAGCTACGGATTTTCGCAATCAATGGTTGTAAAGGTTTGCTGATTGGGAGCAATAAGTTTACAATATGGTAACCCTGATTATTTTTAGCTTTTTACAGTCAATTTTTGTCTGTTCAAAAATTGGAACATTTAACATTTCTAGTTACTCTGGTTTAGTATGCAGCCACCCACTGCTTTCCTGTAGTAACTACGTTGATTTCAAGTGGTTATTTTTAATTTTTATATACTTGGATATTACACTGTGTATCCAAATATTTTATGCAATGCGATATGTATCTCTGTTTTTTTTAATACTTGCATGCTTTTGCATTTAAGCTAAATTATGAATTTTGGATCAGTTGTCGATAAGTACTTGAGTCATTTTTTCCCTCTTCCTGTCTTGTAGAATTTGAAGAGTTTGCATTTAATTATTAGGAGTGAAAAGATTATACAAGTTTAGTATATTTGTTTCTTTTAGAGCTAATTTTTTGAAATTAAGATTTTGCTTACTTCGACTAAAATTTAACATACTGAATGTGGGAAATAGCTTTAGAATTCTCTAAACTATTTATTGGAACGCAGAATTTTTTACTGTGCATCATACAGCACAAATTCGAGCTGAAAAGCTCAAGTTTTTTGAGAATTTCTTCTGGTAGTAAATCGCGAAATACCAATATCTTTCGTCTAAATTTTTTTTAGTTTACCCATTGGATGAAAGTTTATAATTAGCACTTGTATTTCGGAATTTCCTTTATTCTGACTTAAATTTACAGAGTCAATTTCCACGAATCGTGCCAGTTCAGTTATTGCATTTCTGCCTTTTTCTAATGTATATAGTTCTAATATATTTACCCGATTCATCGAATGTTACCACTGGTTTTTTAAAGTCTATAATCACAGTAACAAGCAGCTAAGTTACATAAAATAATATAATGTACAAAATAGGGATAACAGTACATGAAAAATTTCCGAGGTCTCAAACTAAACTGCTGGCCACCGTAAATGCAACACCCTGAAGGAAGCACGTAAATAACATGAAATTTACAGCATGCATTAGTGGAGGTGAGATATGCAAATGATTCGAATTTCACTGCAGATACACATCACGCACGCCTGTGGCGCCACCTCAAAGCGTTATTTAAGGCTTGGAGATTTCGACGATTTAAAATTCGGCAATTGTTTTTCTTCTGGTTTTTTCAAAAAACGATCAGTTATGTCTCTTGGAAAACAGCGATCCGATTTTGATCAAGTATCCGATTTCGACAGAGGAAGGATAGTGGCCTACAGAGATTGTGGAATATCTTTCAGGGAAATCGGTAGTCGTGTTGGACGAAACCAAACGACTGTAAAGCGGATAGGTGACCGTTGGATGCAGGAGGGTACGACGGACCTACGTGTTCGATCGAATCCACTTCAGTGCACCACTTCACGCGAGGACATGCAAATTGTGCGCATGGCAGTGACGGATCGCTCAGTCACATCACGAATCATAGCACAGCACATTGAGTCTGTTGGAGACGGTTGTCCTTCCTTACCTTCAGGGCTTGGCCACAGCCATATTTCAACAGGATAATGCGCGACCACACGTGGCACGCATTGTACAAAGGTTCTTCGTCAATCACCAGTTTGAATTGCTTCCCTGGCCGGATCTTTCACCGATAGAAAACTCGTGGTCCATGGCTGCTCAACGATTGACCCAGATTACACCACCAGCTGCCACACCTGATAAACTTTGGCCATGTGTGGAAGCTGCTTGATCTGCTGTACCCCAAGAACACATCCAAAGTGTCTTTAAATCAATGCCGAGGCGTGTAGCAGCGGTGATCTTTAACAATGGCGGCAACTCTGGCTACTGATTCTGGCAGGAACCACACTTCACAAAAGTCTATAAATTTAATCATTTGATACTTGGTCAACATGTTATCTACAAAATAAATTTTATTGTGCTATCTCTTGTCTTTCTTGGTTTTGGCATTTATGATGGCCAGCAGTGTACGTGGGAAACAAATCAATGTTATGTTAAAAAAATTGAGAGACAGGTGATATGCAAAAAATCTTGCTTATAAAAATGCACATGCACTGTATAAGATTTAGAAACGCTTAGAGAAATAAGAGAAATCTGCATTATAAGCTTTTCTTGCACATTTTGTACTAATTCCTAATTGTCTATTGCAATTGGAAGATGTAATAAATTGGATATGAAACTGCTATAATAATCAATTAGTAAGCACGAAATAAGGGGTCGGAGTAATTTATCATACTTATACAAACCCTTTTAAAAAAAATCGCTTTTTAAATAAGGGGGGGGGGAGACATCTACTACATGCCCTATGTAGTAAATTAGAAAGTTGCATTCTTTGAAAACGTTATAATTGTAAATTCGTTTGCATTACAATATGATTTAACCAGTTTATTCAAATATTGGAGGACTAAATTCATTATCGCCATGCTATGTAGTTACAATAAATTTTGATCAGTTTGAAAGGCTTTACAATGCGATTTATGTACCAAATTTTCCGTATTCGGGAATTGGAAATGTTATTTAGAGGTCATAAGTGTGCAATGCATCATGATAAAGATTAATATACTATGCTTTGTCATCTCTTGAACCCGTCAATGCTAACCAAACGCATTTGCTTTGAATATTTGTACCCATTTTGCTACGATGTACTGGCTATTGGAAAAAGAGCAAAGACGGGCGTATAACATATGCATCCACTACAAATGTCACCAGCAGCTCGATGATGCACTGGTGAATCGCGTTTCTTACTTGTTCTGTAGGATAGATCATCCGAACGTAAAAGTTCATTGAACGGCCTTTCACCTGTTAAGGGAATTAGAGACTGGTGCATATATGAAACCGTCCGTCCCAAAAGGGAGAAAATTTTGACTTGATATAAAAGAGATCTTTGTGTAACTGATCATTGGTATACTTAACCAAACCATCAACACGCATGCTCCATTGTTAAAGACATAATTCTTTCAACTTCCTTTAACTTGTCAAAATATTTGTCTTAAGTAAAATAATCTATTTTTTTTAAAGAAACTTTAAACTAATCAATGTAAAACAATTTACGGCAGGCTTGATAAATTATTATAACTATGTTTTGTATATGTTTTATAATTTATTAATAAAAGAAAACTATGATAATTTCAAAGAATTTTGGAATTTTAAAATTTCTCAATTTCAAAGTGCACACAAATGTGGATTAATTACAAAACTATTATATTAAAAATTTAAAAAATACATTTTTTTTAAAGTGACGTGAAAGCGGATATATTTATTTCTTACTGAAAATGAAACCAGTTTTCGGTGTTGATCGATTATCTATAGAAATGTAAAAGTTTAAAAATTTAGGTAAATATTTTAAAATATTTTATCTAAAAACACATTTTGGAACTAGTTTGATATCGGAGTGCTACGTGCCAAGCTCTGTTTGGCAATATTAATGGATCTCCAAGCAGCACTTGTGTTGCCGAATAATAGGCAATTCAAGATGAATGCCCTGCTATAACAAATAGTCTTGAAAATACTTCTAAGGAGCTGTTTTGAAATATATTTCAAACAAACAATATAGGATTAGATAGAAAATAACTAATATAATTCAATAAGTTATATTAAAATTATATTATGATTATTTTATAATATTTTACTATGCATAAATAAGTATATAATATCAAATTAAATCAATACTGAGAATATTAATAATCGCTGATAACTTGCAATATTCCAAAAACTGAGATTTCTTTTAATGAATTTCTTCGAGCAAGGAACGTTTCAAAATTTATTTAAAAGTAAACTATGGCAGAAAGGCGCAACTTGCAGCAATAATTAAAATCACAGGCCTCATATTCTATAAAAAATTGTCCTGGAATTCACCTATATTAGAATTATCCATATTCGAAAATAACAAAAAATACAACAGAAGACTGAAGCAGTGACTTGAAGAGCAATTGCAATGAAAATGGTTAAATTTGTAAAGAAATCGAGCTAAAGTCGTCTGAAATTAATAGGGTTATCGAAGGGGAATAACAATTAACTATAATATAAGTCATCCCATGGAAAACACATTACACACGATAAAAATATTGTTAATCATATTTTAATGTTTTTGCCCATCTTCAAACAACAACTTCACTAGCATTTATCCGATATCAAATTAGCGCATCAACCTTTTTCTTGCACAAGATAGTGCATGAATTTGCAATAACGTACTCTAGAATGTGCTTTCATTTATTTAAAACCAAATTCTAAGCATAAGAGTCAGTCAAATGATGTGTCAAAAATTTAAATATCTTACTTTACGACTTTATTGTCAAATTCAAAAAACATATAACTTTTTTCATTGTTCAGAAGTTATTTCTCAGATTTTTGTTTTTCATAATATTGTATTGGGACCACGTAACTATGTTGATACATTGTCAATAGAAGGCTAGTGTTTTTTTTTCGAATCCTGTGTTCGATCCTTGGTGCCACTAAAATCACACCATGTACGGACGCTAATGTACGTTAACCTTTTAACTGTCGATTAAAGGTTTCGCGATTCGTTCCCCAGTGCCACTGTTTTTCATATATGTGTGTGTATGCGATGTATTAGAGAGGATAGAAAAGGCGTAAACAAGCAAATTTTCCTCTGAAATAAGTAAATCCTTCGCAAACATGGTCAAAAGCCTTCAGAAAAGTACTACTGATAGCAAGGCAAATAAAGGAATCGCATTTCGGAAAGAGACGTATGCATATGTCCGAGCATTTAACGCACCGGTTAAGTTAGACGTATATACACGTCGGTGTCAGTTAAGGGGTTATACTTGTCGAAACTCAAATCCCTTATGGTTACGTAAAGTGGAAATTTGCAGATTCGGGTGCCAGCTAATCAGTCATTGTCATGATCTGTGATTTGATATCACAGGAATCATCACCCATAGGTCTTTTGGAAAATAGTTGTTGTCGTGTCCTTCCCGCAGGGAATGAATGTTGCCATTGCCTGTGAGACAGGTTGGACTTCTTAACGATAGATGGCGACACCACCTATCTCCACCTCCACAATTTTGGCATGGAACTGAACTCGTGGTTTCTGCTGCGACCTCCCACAAAACTTTCGGACCCACTGATTTAAAGAGCACGTACTCCGTCTATACTCGGTGGTATTTAGTGACATCGGGCATCGAACCTAGGCCCTCCGATCTGAAGTCCGATGCTCTAACCACTAGGCCACCCACGGCCTCTAAAATAGTTGAATTTAGCATGTCCCACACGAACGCACATTGGGAATAATTACTAGCAGGAACTTAATTTACATTAAAACAAATTGAAAAACGAAACTCTGTTAATCGTTTCATTGAACAAAATATTGGGAATTTGGAAATATGTGTTGTTAGAATGTTACTGAGCTAACTCAAGACACACACACACATTGGAATAAAGTTAAAATAATAATAAAATTGCTATTGGAATACTTTTAAGTAAATAATCTATCCATTCTGAACCTAATATAAGTATTCTTAACACGCACATGACATAATTAATCTTAAAATTTATTTCTTTATTTTATTGACTCAAAGCTTTTCATAGATTTTGATGTGTAGTAAACCTTATATAAGGTTAGTTTTAATACATGAAACAATATTATGTATAAATATGTTACTTAAAAATATGCATAAGTAAAAATATGTCCTTTCTATCAAGCTTCTCTCTTTTGTCTCTTAAGAAAGAATTTGTAACTGATTTATATTTAGATAAAAAAAGTTCCGATATAACTAATCCCTCAATGCTTGTTTAAAAAGTTTAAAGATTTATAAAAGAAATATGTCTTCATTTCAGCACACAGAAATGAAAAAAAAATGTTTCCTTAAGCTACAATCTATTTTAGCTCTTTCTCATTTCAAGAAGAATTTTTTGCAATTTTCTGAAGTAACCCATCTAGCTTCCCCAGAACAGAAAAGAGACTTTTGTTGCTTCCTTGAAGAGAGACTAAAACAAATTTGAGAAAAATACACGAAAAATGTTTCTAAAATATTTGCTTGACAAGTTTATTGTAGTCACGTGATCATTTTCTCCTTTTTATCCTAAGTAAGTACAAAGATATACTTTTCAACTTTTTGGAAATTTCAGTCACGCAGTCATATTGCTCCGTTCATACAGGAAATCGGCCATCGCATTGAGAAATAAAGAAAAAGTAGCTACAGAAAGGAACAAATAGTAAATATTTGGTGCTTCGGTTTCAAAATTATTATATATTTATATATATATATATATAGTACGTCACACACATTTTTTTCAAAATGCTTTTCCATTCTCACTAAAGAAAAGGTAATTGAAGAAAACTGATTTAGATTTGCAAAGAAAAATGAAGGATTTTCTTCAATGAATATAAGTTTTTGAACTTCTCATAAAAAAAACCTGAAAAAATTAAGGTGAGAATGCTTAAGAAAAGTTGGAACCCCTATATTGACCATGCTAATTGAGCATTTTTGTGTACATTTTCTCAGAAACGTTTAAATGTATAGACTTCAAATTTTGTATATTCAATTAGCATTTATATTTAAACTGAAAATGCAATTTTTAAAATATATTGTATCGTTCTTACAAAAACAATTTAATAATAAGCCTCACTATGAATTTCTTAAAAGATTGTCATTTTTTTTACGATATCTGGTCTTTACCCAAATATTTTGGTAACATCTCGAAAGGCTCACTTCTGTATATATACACTGCTGGTCACCGTAAATGCAACACCCTGAAGGAAGAACGCAAATAACATGAAATTTACAACATGCATTAGCGGATGTGAGATATGCAAATGATTAGAATTTCAGCGCAGACATACATCACGCACGCTTGTGGCGCCAACTCAAAGTGCTATTTAAGGCTTGGAGATTTCGACGATTTCAAGTTCGGCAATTGTGTTTTTCTTGTGGTTTTTTCAAAAAATTATCAGTTATGTCTCGTAGAAAACAGCGATCAGCTTTTGATCAAGTATCCGAGTTCAGCAGAGGAAGGATAGTGGCCTACCGAGAATGTGGATTATCTTTCAGGGAAATCGGTAGTCGTGTTGAAGGAAACCAAACAACTGTAATGCGGATATGTGACCGTTGCATTCAGGAGGTTACGACGGACTGACGTGATCGATCGCATCCACCTCAGTGCACCACTTCACGTGAGGACAGGCAAATTGTGCGCATGGCAGTGACGGATAGCTCAGTCACATCACGAACCATATCACAGCACTTTGAGTCTGTAACGCATCATTCAGTGTCTGCGCGTGCCATTCGACGTCCTTTACAGAAGAGTGGTCTGTTCGCAAGACGTCCATTGCTTGGTCTACCTTTGACGCAGAACCACAAACCTCTCCGTCGCCAATGGTGCGATGAAAGAAGGATGTGGGTAGCCGAATGGAATGAAGTTGTCTTTGCTGACGAGTCACGCATCTGTCTGCAACACCACGATGGTCGGATTCGAGTCTGGAGACACCGTGGTGAGAGGATGCTGAACAGATGCGTTATGCAACGCTACACTGGTCCTGCACCGGGTATTATGGCATGGGGCCGTATTGGTTATCACTCTCGCACTCCTCTAGTACGCATTGCCGGTATTTTAAACAGCCAGCACTACATTTCCAAGATGTTGGAGCCAGTTGTCTTTCCTTACCTTCAGGGCTAGGCCACAGCCATATTCCAACAGGATAAGGCGCGACCACACGTGGCACGCATTGTTCAAAGGTTCTTCGTCAATCACCAGATTGAATTGCTTCCCTGACCGGCTCGCTCCCCGGATCTTCCGCCGATAGAAAACATGTGGTCCATGGTTGCTCAGCGATTGACCCTGATTACACCCCCAGCTGCCACACCAGATCAACTTTGGCAACGTGTGGAAGCTGCTTGGTCTGCTGTACTCCAAGAACACATCCAAAGTCTCATTGAATCAACACCGAGGAGTGTGGCAGCGGTGATCTCCAACAATGGCGGCTACTCTGGCTACTGATTCTGGCAGGAACCACACTTCACAGAAGTCTATAAATTTAATCATTTGATACTTGGTCAACATGTTATCTACAAAATAAATTTTGATGTGCTATCGCTTGTATTTCTTGGTGTTGCATTTACGGTGGCCAGCAGTGTAGTTACATATTAATATGTTATAAAAATTGCAGTTGTATTCATACAGTAGATTCTGAGAAAAATGTTTACGCAGTTTTAACTAAAAAAACATCTTGAGAAAATTGCAATTTTAGTATAAAATGTTACTTCACAAAAATTATGAATTACCACCTGTATTTGCCCTTTTTTAACATTAGCTTCTTCTCATTTTCATTTAAGACTTTTTTCTTTACTTTTTTACTTAGATTATTCAGAAAATGCATGCATACTCTTTGCATTTCTTACATAATCATGTATTTTATTTCATTTCCTTCAAATCCTGTATCAATTATTGAAAAATATTGAAATTTTGGATGCATTACCCTCATTTAAGTTAACCGTAAAACATCAGAAATACCATATAAAAATGTATCGATATGTAAAAGTAATGATTTGTGGGAATATGTGAATATACGACATTTCGAAAAGGTTTTTAATGGATTCGTATGTTCACATGCTAACAAATTCCTAAGGTATCAGAATTCAAAAGTTTTTCTTTATGTTAGTCAAGTAATTTCTAAAACAGCCACAAGAACACTTTTTTTTGTTTTAAATTTGAAATTCATTTATTTTTAAGTATGTGACACAAGCTTCTTGTAACGACAATGGACACTGCATCTTTATGTATCTTTTTCTCTGAAATTATTATGTACAAAGATTCACGATTTTGACTGTAAATTAAACAAACACTTACCTTTATATTTATGTATAACTTTCAAAATAAATTGTGATCAGCTTTTTTTTAAAAAAAATTAGTTTTTTGAACATAATTAAGAATTTAATAAAAATTTTAATTTTTTTTATACGAAATCTGTTTTTGAGCTAAATGCTTTAGAAATATTTCAAAAATTCACTTCATTTGACACAAGTATGTATCCATGCATGCGGTAGGCATAGGAAAAATAACACAAACAATTTTAAAAATGAAATTTTTAGAAAACTTATTTTTATAAAAATTCGTACCTCGTCAATGCAAAATTACTTATCTCATTTAACTATTTTATTACTATCCTTACTTTTTGTAATAATTACCAATCCTTTTTTTCTTATTATGTTAAGATAATCAATAAATATTCTCTTATTTATCCACTGGATGATAGAATTTTTTTTTATAATTATTTTAAAGCATCTATGCTTATATTATATACATTCTGGTTTTCTTATACTAGCATCTACGCTGGTCACAGGGAAACATTCAGAGTGCCATATTCACAGAGACATGTAAATTTGTTTTTTCAATGTCCCATCTGCATGCAACTGTAAAATCTTTAACTTTGCAAATAGTTCTACATACAAAAAACGTAACTTTTGGTTGTTTTTTTAACAATTTACTTAATCCTGGTATGTTAAAATAATCAGTAATAATAACTGATTAAAACTAAAGTTCAGTAGAAATCCGTAAAGATTAAAACTAAATTTCAAATTACTCAAAGTGCTAAGTACAAACTTCGCTCCAAAAGTTTTTTCAGCAAATCTAACAATTAAACTTGCACTTATTATACAGTTATCTAAAGTTGATTGCGCATGAATAAATGAAAAAGGTAGAGGCTTTGCAACTGCTTCCCAGGTTTAAATGGACAATATTGACAATTTTATCTATCAAAGTGAGCTAGGTGAATCAGCTGATTACTTTTTAAAAGTCATTTTGACATACTTCTTACTCATAAAATGACAAATATTTTATATCCCTAAAAACGATCATGAATTGGAGATTTAAGAAATTAGTAGCATATATAACTTCCAAAACTCAAAATTGAGTTTTGGAAGATATATAGGCTACTGACTTCCTTTACTCTATGTACCGTCCATTCCAGAATCATTATTTATTAAATCGAATTTAAAGTTATAGATGTAATATAACCAATAGCGTGCCAAAATTATTACTTTTATTGTCAAGCTTTAATAAGAATGTATATTCAATATTTTTAACGATTCTATTATTCAAAGTAAAGCTTTACTGTCGTGCTTAAATAATACGGGATTATTATGCGGAGAGGTTATAACCGTTATTACATGTCATGAAATATAAGATAACTTTCCTCAGAACATTTGATTTTAAAAGCTCACATTATACTTTAAAGAATATTAACATTTGCTAAGTCGCTTATGTTATTCACGTCCATAATGGAATTGCATAAATGGAAATATCTATACAGGATAATTTTAAGGCAAAAAAAATCGTAGATTGTTTATTAACAATGATACTAAAAATAATAATTACAGTTTTTATTAAAGCGGAGAAGTATGATTAAAATTAAATTTTCTAAAAGAAATTTTATCTTATTTTGTTTTAAAATAAAATATTTTTGTTATCTTCGGAATCTCATAAGTATTTTTTATTTAATGGGTTTATAAAATTTAATGCAGCATTCGTTATATTTTTTATTACTGATACTACAGCACAATGCTGAAAACATCGATATCAATTGAAATTCTAAGGTATAAAAGATGACCCTTTTGGAAATGCATTGAGGTATTCGTAACCGAATATATTGAGGCCATATATTTTATTTATGATCAAAAAGCATTATTAATGAACTTTCTGTATTTAAGAAATTACATTGGGATTTGCTTAAAAGAGTATATCTCAAGGGGTCTCAGGGGTATTAATTTTGTCTCGAGGGGTGAAAATGTAAACAATTTTCGAACAGGTATACTTCTTTTAAATTTAAATTATATAATTCGAATCTTTTACATGTTATTTAAAAAGGATTATGGTTTCAAAAAAGTACAAAATGTTTGAAATATAATCATAATTTTAAAAGTCATAAGCATATGCAAATAAGAAATAATTTTGTAATAAATATTAAGTAATTTTTGCGTCGCGCACGCTATTTTTTAAAATAGTAGCCTTTGATGCATAAAACTTTATAGAATTATAAAATGCATCATGCTCATGAAGCCCTAGTAAATTAAGAATAATATATCTTTCGTATTTCAAAATATTTAAAAAATATTGAAATTTAAAAAAAAAATTTGAAAATATAATTTTTTTATTTTTTAAAAAATATAATTTATTATTCTATTTATTTAGAATTTACTACGGTGTAATAAGGATACATTTAACTTTATAAATCAACTTATTGCTAGTAATTAAAGCTACTATTTTTGAAAATAGCATGCGCGCAGTAAAACTTAATTAATATTTCTTATAAAAATATTTCTTATATTCATATGCTTATAATTTTTAAAATTATGATTATATTTTAAACATTTTACACTTTTCTGAAGTCCCATATCTTTATAAATAATGTATAAAAGAATCGAATTATTTAAATTTAATTTCAAAGAGTAATATGTATTTGAATATTGTTTATATTTTCAGCCCTCCAGAAAAAGTTAACACCCCTGAGACCCCTTAAAAATTTTACTACTTTATTTATACTACTTTCAAATCCCTTAATTCTATTGAAGCTTAGATAACAGGTATATTTATTACGTTGAAAAAATGTAACAAACACAATATCTTATCTGAGTGATATTGTTAAAAATACAAAAAATATGTTGTAGTAAGTTATACGCTATATTTTGTACGTAAGTGATAAGAGACACGCTTAAAAGAGATGCCCAAGAATTAATGAAAATTTATGTTTGAAAGTAAAATAATAAAATGTTATTCAAAAAGTAAATTGAAATATATTGATTAAAAATAAAATTTAGTTCATTGGAAACTTGACATTTTTTTCTCTATATATAATACCTTTTGATGGATTTTAAAACCTTGTATTATCTCATCATGGTAGAAGCGTCTCCTGCAGACCCTTCTAACTAATATCAAAAGAAAGAGATTCTCTTGATAACTAAAATATTATGGGATTAAAATTTCATGAGATTTGTGGCCGTATCATATAACTAATATGATCTATGTTTGGTAGATTTAAATAAGTGTCAAAATATATCATTTTTAGGGTATGGGATTTATAATAATAATGTTTTTAGTTATAGTCCTATTGCCGAATTACTGATTGAATATTTTCATCTATTTTCTGTTAATAGTTCCTTCGGTAAATTAAAGGATACTTTTGTAAATTGTGAGGTATTATAAGCTATATAGAAAAGACAAAAGTCTTTAACATATTTTTTGCTGCATATCTGTATAAATAATAAACAATATTGTTTGAAAAAATTATCACAAAGAACTAATGTAATAATTAATATGATAAAAAAATAAGAAAATCATAAAAGGAATTTCTTAACAGAAAACTACAACATTTTAAAAATTTCAGAAAAGAAAATTGTTGAAATAGAGGTAAAAAAAAATTCTTGAGAAAAAGTATTTTGTAATCGCTTCCAAATTTGATATATAATTTCATATTTAAATAATTGTTGGACTTTTAGAAAAATATTATTTAATTTTCATATAATATCGCTGTTTCACAAATGAATGTTTTTATACATCCTATTAATCCGTTAGATAAATAGTTTTGGATATAAAAAGCTCTTCTCTAATTATTGTATTCTTGCGCTATTGTATTACATTATTACATCATGTCTTTCAATTCTTATAATATCGTATAGTATCAGTGATTTTCTATTCTTACACTATTGTATTGTGTAACTCAATATATTATTACATTATTGTATTTTACTAATGTGCATACTTATTGCATCTTTTCATTATTTTTTTGAACTTCTTTACGTCATTATGATATCTGAGTATTTCTTCAATTAGAAATTTTAAACAAACTTTAAATCATTGATATACTTTATTTTTTTAAAAAAAAGTTATTTAAATATATGTCGATACATTATGTTTCGGCTGTAAGCGATCAGTCAGAGATATATCTCATGAATTTAATAAACGAAAATGTCTTCTTTGTGTAGATAAAAAAAATATTTTCATTTACAACAAATTTTTATAAAAACACAGCAAATGTTTGAATAGATTAGTCACTTTCATTTCTTGATTATATCAATTGCAATAGTTTGCATTTGAGTTTACAAATAGTTACCAACCGTCAATTTAATTAAAACATGTTATTCTTATACGAGCATCACTTACAGCAATGCATTTTCAGCAACATCGCAATCTCGAATAAATTCGAACTTGACAGATCCACCCTACTCTCGTTAATACAATCCACTTCAGTCGAGGGATATTGCTAAGTGGTTTTATTAACGATTACAAAAGGTCCTTCTTTGACAACATCCCCGTTCCTTGTTAATGAGCCCCTTACTCATTAATAGAAGACTCTCAGTACATTGTATTTTGAGACAAAGAACGACAATTCAATGCAACCCGTTCTTCTCATTAATGGATTTCAATTCGATTAATGCTTACTTAGCTGAACGAAAATTTTGTTAGCCTTGATTACAATTCACATTTTGATTGGGAAAGTACAGTAGAATTTCTGTTGGACCTCTTTTGTCGTGTCTCGGGGAAAACAGTGATTGGATTCTATTCTTCCTGGTTCTTTGTTAATAAAATAGAAACTGTGTATGTTGACACAAGAACATAGTATGTAATCTAAATAGTATAAAGGTTTATGAATAATAGCAATAATGCAGTTTGGTATTGGTTTTCAATTTCTATATTACTACGAAAGATTTTTAAAAAATGATTGATGAAACTATTACTTGAATCAACTCGAGTAAAAATAACAAGTAAATTAGATTTCGTTTGAAATACTCATGCAGTGCACTTTGTAGAAGATTGACCGTAATTTTAGTATTTATTATAATTTCATAATATGCTATGACATTTAAAGGTAAAGTGAAACATATATATGAAATACAGAATAAAGTGACTCCATTGAATCGGTTTTATGTAAGAAATGTGATGGTTAATTTAGAGTTCCTGTGGTGAATGATAAAAGAAGCAATTTATATGACGGGTTTAATTTAAACCTTAAACTGAATTAAAAAACAGTTAATCCAAAGATAATGTATATATTAGCGTGATAGTACTTTTTAGGAAATCAGATATGTAAAAGTAGTATTATACATTCATATTTCGAAGCATTAAAATCTTTTAATTGTGTTATAAAAGTGAAAGACGAGTTATTAACTTATTCTATTAACATGTTTTAAAGTTTCTGTAACTTGAATGTACGAGATTTAAGGAAAATCACTTTTTACCCGGAGATTTCCCAAATATAGCTATTGAGATTATATATTCTTATGAGCTCAATACATAGTGACTGAATGTTCTGCTTGATTTTATATTTTCTTAATATATTAAACCGTATACATAAGATTTCATAACAGGAAATCCACAAATACAAAAAGGTTGTGGAAGCCCGGAATTTATCATCGTGAACTTGCAGCCTGCTTTGCTTCTCTTGATTAAGTGGATTCTATTCCAGTTCCACATTAACTTCATAAATTACGTGCTTTTTTTCGGAAAAACTGGTTAATTAATATATAAATATAGTTTAATAAATTCTAGATAGTTTATATAATTTAATATAATTTAGCTAGTATATAAAGTTAAAATATAATCTAGCATATTTATTTTTGCTAGAATGAATCTCAGACGGGCATTTGAAATAAAATAACGTGAGACACGGACAAATGTGTTTAGGGGTTCAAGAGTCAACGTGTATAGGGGTTGATTATAAAAAACAATGCATAATAAGACTCAAATTGCTCATGTTGGTTTGGTATCGAAGCTCAAGAAATAAGGTGTTGGTTCAACTGTTGGTTTCTTCTCTTGGGTGTGTTTTAAAATTACGAGTCTATCGCGCGCTTTTTAAGCCCTCTTTCCCTTCTCAGTGTGATGTCAAAAACAACGAATACCAGTCACAACTTTTTAATTTCTTAGTTTGGCGTTGGTTTTACCCATCCATTTATTATTATATTCAATCTTTACTTTAGATTTTGTCTATCGTTATAGATTTTGGAATTTTGGTTAATAAAAAGGAACATTTTCTCAATTTCTCTTTAGCATGAAATGTCCGGAAAGGACAGGGTATCAAAAATCTCAAACATTCAGTTAACTTCCTTGCCATATTAGGTGATGACTCTATGGCCTAGGACAATTTATTTCATGGGAAATTTATTATTTTACACAAACTATTTTTTCAAAGAATCGGTAGTCGCATGTGTACATGAGTAAAATAGAAATTATACGCCTGATACATTTTTTTCCATCCTCCCTCTCAAGCTAAAGCCTTTTTTTCACTGCATTACGATAACCATTTTCAGTGGATCTTATCTCATGTTGACTTTTATGGCAATGAAACGGGAGACATAATCTCTTTTTCTTCCGCACTTGACTTTTTGGAACTATTCTCATTGAAAATAAACACAAAATATTGTGGAGCAAAGGCTAATTACAACTCATCATTGATATGTGGGTAATAAGTAATAAGTAGGATAATAAGTAGGATGCACACACAGACTAAACAAAACTGCCGCGCCCACTTTTCAGATCATTTGCTAAAAAAGTGCCTGATAAAAAATGAACTAATGATTTTTCTACAGCGCCCAAATGAGTCTAACATATGTAAAGCTACATATGCAGTAACAAATCATTTCAAGGACAAATTGCGCAATTCAAGTAAATATTCTAGTTTGTGTATTGTTTCTTGGAAGAGTAAATGGATTTGGTCATTATTTAAAAGTTGTATGATTGTCATGATATTATTATTATGAATGAAATTTAAACTTCACAAAAATCGGATTCCCAAATCACAAATACTAAATCACTTTTTAATAACCCTGATAATCTAATTTGCAAGAATAGCAAAACTCTCCTATCTTCAGAAATTCGTTTTCGGTGACACACACACACACACACACACACAACACACACACACACACACACACACACACCACACACACACACACCACAACACACACACACACACACACACACACACAGATATATATATATAAATTTCTCTACAAGAGAGAGATGAATTAACATGATTAATACTTAAAAGAATAGCAATTGCTGGATAACAAGACAACAGAATTTAGGAGATATGAAAAATTGAAATAACAGAGTAAAATATAAAAGAATGGATGCTTCAGTATTATCAACATTGCTGACTTAGAACAGTTGTATACATAAAATTTTCCTTAAATTTTTTTTTTGTATAAAAGTGGGTTGAACATGTTTTTGGCCAGCCAACCTTCCCCCTTTTTTTGTTAATAATACCGAGCAAATACCAATTGTAAATAATGGATAGGAAATCTAAATCCATTATAAGATAAAGGTAACTTACCTAAAAATTGCATACTGAAATGCAGAGCCCGCGCTAAATCTGAGTACAATAAACAAGTTATTGCCAGATTCTGGACCCAAATACAATTTCAAAACAAAATATATATATGTCATAATCCCCATTATTTTATTATCTTGTATAGCTTTTAATTATTTTTGGTCCATCCCTTCAGGATACACGTTTTAATAATAAACTAGCTAGCCGTCTAACGACAACCTTTTGAATTAACTACATCTATTCACCCACCTATATAGATCATATGACTTGCCACTTACTATAAATACTGAGATTTCTGGAGACCGCTCTCTTCCGTCTTTGTCTTTAATCATGTAGCAGGCTGCAGCGTGTAGTGTCTTAGTTTTCTTTGTTCTGTGTTTTGTGTCGTTAATTCCCTGTTCTTTGTTTAATATGTGTGCTTATGTGGATTAATAGATTTCCAGCAATAAAAGACTGCCTCGTAAATATCAACAATTATAAAATATCAACAATCATAAAAATGGATCTAATATTAACGAATTCCGGCTATCGGTCACGTATATTTTATATATATAAACTATTTCATATGAGAAATTCAACACAATTACTATTAAAATATTTTAAGATGTTTATTTAAACAAATGCCAGATGCAATTCTTTGATTTTGATATACGAGTATTACCTGTAAATTGTTATTTTTAACATTAAAAGTTTAACATTTGGAGGGTACGTTGGATTTTGATTTCTATTGTGTACAATTTCTAAAACGCTAAGGCTTTTAAAATAATGGAAATAAAAAAAAATAAAGGTATAAACATCTTTTGTAAATGCAGTGCATTATTTTAGTTGCAAAACTGAGCATGGAATCAGTTATGAGGTGTGTGTATTTATTTATTTTTTATAATTGTTAAGGTAAAATTTTATGAAATATTGTGTGATCTCTCAATTGTTTTCTTTTATATATTCATTAGACCAGTATACTGGTTAGCTCTGCTACATTTTTGCAAACTCTTATATTAAGCAGTTTTAAACAAGCTAATTAACATTTCATAAACATTTCAGATTATTCGTTGAATATTATATCAGGCTATTCATGGAATGAAAACTTCAAACTGATATTTCTACATGTTGAGTTTTTGATCATATACTACTATTCAAAACCCTTAGGTTTTTTTGATAACTGAAGTAGGGATGTGAAATTTTTTATAAATGCTCCGAAATGTATGTTTTATAAAACTTAGTATGGAATTAGCTCTAAGATATGTAGTAATGTTTTAAAAAAACTTTTAAAGTCAAAATTAGTACTTTTTCAAGAATTTTTGTATGATTCACAACGAAAAAATTAATATAAAATTAATGAGCAGCAGCATAGAAAACTCATACAGTTTTATGAACTATATCGTAAAGTACTTCGAAAAACATTTTCGAAAGAAAATATTCATATTTAAAAAACTCTATGGGATTTAAAAAATGTGTTAAAGATATTTTATAAAAAATTTAAACTTTACTAACATTTTGCACTAAATTTGAAGTTTTTTTAAAGGAATCATAACTTAATAATGACCTTTATAAAAATAAAAATTATAAAGATGGTACCATGTTGCCTTAAAATGAGAAAAAGGGAATACATTTACGAAAATCATTTATGATCACTTATTTATTCAACATGGAATGAATGCATATTTTCATATTCAAGATCATCATGCTGAAAGAAACACTTCAATAGACTTTCATTATCAATTCATGAAAGACTTTGGCAAAGTCTTATCAAAATTACATGCAATTTCCATTTTCTACATAAATCACTATGTTTATAACGTGAATTATCAAAATACGGGAATAATACAGGTTACTCTTGTTAATAGGAAAATATTTCTTTCACTAATTACTATGTAGATCAAGAGTAAAAATCTAAGTGGTTTCAATCCATTACGAGATATATATCTTAAAAATATTATCTTAACTCAAACATATAACAAATACGACGAATAGACGATTACTGAATAAATATGAAAGACGAATATTGGTTAATTTGATAAAAATCTCATTGTTTCAAATTGGAATATGTGATGAAGATGAAGTCGAGAAATTAACGATGCATATAACTATCTATTGTTAATTAAGAAAAATGCTTACTATTACCTCAAGAATGGCAAGAGTTATTTGTTTCGGATACAGAAATGTATTTCATAAGTGAAAATGAGACAGTATTTGAAGAATAGGGATTTATAAATTTATGTGGCCTTTCATCTTGTCACAATGTAAACCTCTTTCATTGTTAGCTTAAAATAAATTGACGGTAAGCGTGTAACTCTTCCTGTTTTTTGAAAATTTATCTAAAAACAAAAAGCAGTCTATTTTTAATTCATTAACATATACTTTATAAAAACTTACGTGAGAAAGAGGCAAATAATTTACATTAACTTCTCTAATATCAGTATTTGTTTTTATGAAAAAAAATGAACTGTTATATATGTATTTTAAATTAATTTATGGTATCCGAACACTTTGAAAATGACCAAATACGGTCATGACATATTTTTTTGTTTTTTTATTTTATTGAATAGAACTATCCTTTGGGTTTATAAAACATACTTTGCTTTGTTTCTACGCTACCTAGAGGCCAAGTTACAATCAATTTTATAAAGTTAGAAAAACCGGACGTGGGTTTTTGAACTACCAGAAGTGGGCATTTAAATTGAGCTCAAAATCTGCAATATGATGGCGAGTCTGATAATTCAAAATGTTGCGAATGCATTTCTATAAAACTCTTTGGACCTGATATTTATGTTATTTTCTAGAGAATCCACAAAAACATTTTACATTGTATGAATACTTTTTTGAGAAATGGCTTGCTATTTAAAAAATTGTCTCATAAAAAATATCACATTTCTTATAATGTTTACTCAATCAGCTCTAAGATTTTCAAATTTTAATAAACATTAAAAATTTAGTACATTTCTAAATAAATGCATCTAATTTGTTTTAGTAATATTTTTATTAATATAAGTTTATTACTTTTATCTCTAACTGCTTTGAAGTTTTTTTATTGCAAAAATTCACTTATAATTGTGATTTTAGTAAATTTTAAGTAATTCGTTTTAAATAATGTTAATTAAATATTAGTATATATTTATTGGTATTGAGTCCTAAAAAAGCATTTATAATGTTTAAAATGATATTTTGTTAAAAGGTACTTAGAACGTGTTCAGATATCTTAAATAATTTCTTAATTTTCAGGATATATAAATATTGCTGTAGCTATAAATTGTACTGACTAAACAAATGATAACAATAACTGAAGATTTTAATAAAAAAAAACTTCAATTATAAAATGATTTCTTTGTTTCAGTTTTTTCGATTGTTTCTTTTTTCTGGATGATCGTGTCTTCATTTCCCGTTTTCTGAGAATACCCCTGCGTTGCGTACAGATTTCTGAAACTGAAACAAGAGCTCAAAAGAAACCTTGTTCTAACCTTGATTCATTTTCTATTTCTTTTTCCTGTTTTC